>JAOTQR010076056.1:0-13003 GCA_025774065.1 Solanum ossicruentum
GCATGATTTAAAGTTGATTTTACATGTGGGTCTTGTATATTAAGAAATTTACTGCACAATGATTTTAGTTCATGAAAGTAAGGTTATTTTAGCATATTTTGAGCTCTGAATCTTGGATCTTATGTTGGATTTGATGAGGGGTTTTGATGTGAATGTCTTGGGGGTTTTGCAAGGTGTTGATTGATGGTTTCAACAGATTTTCATGCATGATTTCATCTCTAAATTGCATGATCTTTTACCCCCAATACACACACCCCAAGTGTTTGATAAAATGTCCCGCTAGGAATTCATGAGGAAATGGAAGTCCATAGTATGAGATATGATATGAATGATGTTATGATGATGAAATTAGCTTATGTATATTATATACTCTATATAAAGTGTTGTATTAGACCATACTCGATCCAGGGGGATAAGAGCTCGGGTAACCATGTTGGGGGTTTATACTTATCAAACATGCGAGGGGTTTATATTTCGTCACCGTGTTGGTAAGGTGTTATTAGCATCAACCATGTAAGGGTTTACACCACACAACCACCAAGGGGTTTATACCTTGAAAATCTAGCTTGGTCTGTTCTTCACATATGAAATTCAATATGAGTATGAGTTACTTAAGTATGTTTTACCAATGCATTAATCATACGTGCCATATTATTATATTATGCCTATTGCCTATTGTTATGTATTTTGATTATGATGCCTATCTCTTGTTGCATTGTATCCTACATACTTAGTACATTCAAACGTACTAACGCATACTCTTGCCTACATGATATCACTATGCAGGAACCGGTGCCCAAGTTGATCATCCTCCACCTCCACATAGCTAGTTCGGTGCTACTCAAGCTAGTTGGTGATTCCTCCATTTAGGGGACTTTGGTCTATGTTCTATTATCTTGTATTGAGACACTTTACTTTATATCCATTTTGATTATGAGGGTGAGCCCGATTACCTTGTCTTGGCCCCCGTTCTTATCTATGTATTTAGAGTTGTTTGTTGGATAAGTTATGTATCTATGATTTGAGTTTAGACTCTTTATCTTTTGATGGTGATGTTTTGCAAGCTATCCCTTAGTCCCTTGCCCCTTATTCTTACTTTATGCCTTTTTACATGCTTCCGTGACCAATGATGCGTAATGACAAGTTAAGAGGCTTGATTTGGAACCCTTCGGTCTCCCTATTCATCATGTCATGTCTATGCCTTATTTTGGGTCGTAACACTACTACCGCATTTTGTTGAGGGATTTTCTTCCCTATTTGTACCATTGACTAAGTTGATTCAGAAAAAGGTCAAGTTTCAGAGGTTCGATGAATATGAGAAGAGTTTCCAAGACTTGAAGACTAGACTGACTACTTCACCAGTTCTAACCTTGCCCCATGGAACAAAGGACTTTGTGATTTATTATGATGCTTCGAGAGTTGGACTTGGATGTGTGCTGATGCAGAGGGAGAAGCTGATACCCTATGCTTTTAGACAACTTAAGATACCTGAGAGGAACTATCTAACCCATAATCTTGAGTTGGCAGTGGCGGTGTTTGCACTTAAAATCTTGTGCCACTACCTATATGGAGTGCATGTGGATGTGTTCACTGACCACCAGAGCTTGCAATATGTCTTCAACCAGAAAGAGCTCAACCTGCGACAGAGAAGGTGGTTGGAGTTGCTTAAAGATTATGACATGAGCATTTTCTACCATGCAGGTAAAGCTAACATTGTTGCTAACGCTCTTAGAAGATTGTCAATGGGTAGCACATCCCATGTTGAAGGAGGAAAGAAGGAGCTTGTAAAGGAAGTGCATCGACTGGCTCGATTGGGAGTTCAAATTGAGGAGAATGATAAGGGAGGAGTTAATATTCAGAACGGGTCTGCTTCATCTTTGGTGTCAGAGGTGAAAGAAAAGCAAGATGAGATCATGTCATACTCCAACTGAAGGAGGTTGTCCACAAACAGAAAGTGATGGTCTTCACCAATGGAGGAGATAGGGTGTCGAGATACCAGAGTAGATTGTGTGTCCATGACATTGATGATATGCGATATAGAATCATGGCTGAATCTCATACACTAGATATTCCATTCATCCTGGATCAACAAAGATATACTATGAATTAAGAGAAATCTATTAGTGGAGTGGAATTAAGAGGGACATTGCTGAGTTTGTTTCAAAAGGCCCGAATTGTCAGCAAGTGAAAGTTGAGCATCAAAGGCCATGGGATTAGCTCAGAACATCAAGATTCCTAAATGGAAGTGGGAGATGATCAATATGGACTTTATTACTATTCTACCGAGGTCTCAAAAGCAACATGATTCAATAGGAGTGATTGTGGATAGGATGACCAAGTCAGCTCACTTCTTAGCAGTTAAGACAACAAACACTACGGAGGAGTATGCCAAGTTGTACATCTAAGAGATTGTGAAGTTGCATGGGGTTCTCTAGTCCATCATCTCAGACAGAGGAACTCAATTCACCTCCCAATTTTGGAGATCATTCTAGAAAGGATTGAGTATGAAAATGAATTTGAGTACAGCCTATCATCCACAAACATATGGTCAGGCAGAGCGTACCATTCAGACGTTAGAGGATATATTTAGAGCCTGTGTTCTTGATTTCAAGGGAAATTGGGATGATAATCTACTATTGATTGAATTAAAAATAGTTATCATGCAAGAATTAGATGGATCCCTATGAAGCTGGATCCCTATGAAGCCATATACAGGAGGAGATGTATATTACTAATTGGATGGTTTGAAGTTGGAGAAGTGGAGTTGATTGGGTCTGATCTTGTCCATCAATCAATGGAGAAAGTTAAGGTCATCAAAGAGAGGTTGATATCTGCATAGAGTCGCCATAAATCCTACATCGATGTGAGGAAGAGAGATTTACAATTCAAGGTAAATGATTGGGTATATTTAAAAGTGTCACCTAAGAAAGGTGTCATGAGATTTGGGAACAAGGGTAAATTGAATCCATGCTATGTTGGACCTTATCAGATTGTGAAGAGGATTGGGAAGGTTCCTTATGAATTAGAGTTGCCTTCTGAGTTAGATGGAATTCATCCAGTGTTCCATGTGTCGATGTTGAAGAAATGTTTGGGAGATCCTAACTTGTTAATCCCTATGGTGAGCATTGGACTGAAGGATAGCTTGACCTACGAAGAAATTCTGGTCCAAATCCTTGATCGTCAGATTCGTAAATTGACAACCAAAGAGATAGCCACAGTCAAAGTCCTGTGGAGAAATCAATTCGTTGAAGAAGTCACCTGGGATGTTGAGGAAGATATGAAAGCAAAATATCTGCACCTATTCGTGCCAAATAATGAGAATATTGAAGGTAAATTCTTACCTTTCACTAAATTGATTGTCTTTTCTTGAGTTGATTACCTATTCTTTAGTTCGAATAGAGTTGATGATGAATGAGATAGACTCGAGAGGTTGATTGATAGATGTGAATGTTGAGATGAGTTTGAGTTTATTCATTCCTTGATACCCATCTTTACTCATCATTTGAGGACGAATGATCCTGAGGGGGAGATGATGTAACACCCAGTAAAATTATTGAAGTACCCCTAGAGTAGATACGTGCACATAATGCATCTTCACATGCTTCATTTTGAAATCTGAGACCAGATTTGCGATCAGCACAAAAATTGAGTGGGGAAATAATCTCGATCGATTTTTAGAGCAACTGGATCAAAAATTAATTTTTTGATCCGAAAATGAATTCTAGTGTTGATGCATTATAGAGGCGCATTGCGCCCCCATCGCAGATGCACACTTACTCTTTTTAAAAATGTTTCAACCGAGATTGAAAAACTCGTTCAAAAAAATTTTGAAAAAAATACACTGAGACATGATAGGTCCGCGTCGCGGACCTGCTTTTGCATTGTGCAAAGTTTTGTGAAAATTTATGAGCGACATTTTGGTCAATTCTCAACCCCTCCTAAGCTAAAAACACGATCAAAGTAGGTTGTTTTGATGCGTAAAAGGGTCTAAAACCCCATTCCTAAGTATTTCTAAGTTCTTGAAAGAGACTAGAGCTTGAAAGAAGAGAAGGGGAGCGTAAGAGTAAAGAATTCAAGGAGGATTCTTGAGAGATTGATTCTCAAAGCTTCATTCTAGGTATGTAAGACTAAACTAAAGGCATGAGATTTTTCTCTCATGCAACCCATAGATGGTCTTAGAAGTGAGTTGAAAGTTCTTGAGTCTACGTACATGATTCTTGATTATTTTCCTAAGAAATTATATTTATTACACGTATTTTTCATATGTTGACGATCATCATAAACTCAGTTCCTTGGATTGAATATTTTTCATGAGATATTGTATAAACCTTATATATTAATTATTAAAAGCATGTCTAAAAGAAGATAGGGATTGAGTCTAGAGCCTTGATTGAGAATGTCAATTGTAATTGTAATTGTGAGTATGAGAATGATGACAGGTTGATAGTAGTTGATGGCCCATGAGTCTTCCCAAATGAACTCTAATGATTGTCTATTCGATTGTTCCCTAATAATTATTTTAATCCTTAAGCTATTGATTGAGATATTGATTGATGAGATGATGAGATTCACTATGAGACTAATTGAATGATGAGTGCCTCCATGAGGCTAATTTAAGATGATAGTCTTATGAGCATTGAACCTTGGGAGGAGTATCGAGCATCGAAAGAGCAAGAGTTAATCCAACTCACACTTGTCAAACTACATAGCCAAGCATAGGTGAGGATTGGAACCATTGCATCTCATTGTGGTTCCCTCTTGATAGAGTCCATTAAACAATAGAGGACTAGTTTGATTTGCTGGTGGTCCCTAGTCAATTCGATTCGTTCCCTACCTGGAAAGTATGGAATGGCTATGGCAACATCAACGTGATTGTTGTACAATCACTGGCTCATAAGTGATTTTTGTCATACAAGAGAAACTCCCAGAAAGTTCCCACCTTGAGTATTCTGATTTGAGATGAGATGAGATGAGTTGATATGAGTCTCTCTGAGATGAGTCTTATTTGATAGATGAGGTTTGATGGGTTAGATGGGTTATTTTTCCTTTTTATTCTTTCTTTATATGGACACTTGACATATTGATTGTTATTATTTTGAGTTGATTATTATTTCTATATTATTCTCCCTGTTTCGGTTTTATCAAGCTATTTTACATACCATACATTTCATGTACTAATGCCATTCGGTGCTGCATTATTTTATGATGTAGATACAGAGATTAGAACAGGTGCATTATTGGGGATCTTGGACGTTCAGCTGATTGGTGAGCCTCCCCTACTTTGGAGGATTCATTTCTCTTATAGATTTAGACTTGCTTAGCTTATTTTGATTGAGGTAGCCATGGGTCTGTCATTGGCATCAGGTAATAGTGATAAAGACTTCATAGACTAGAGTCGAATGCTGATTGTTAAGATTGTGAGCTAGTTCTTTCTACTAGCCTTTCATTTATATTATTATTTGAGATTAGATAGATGTGTCCATTTACAACCTTTATGTCTTCCGCAGCTTATTGATTGAATGATTGTGATGAGCCCGACTAGTTCGCTTGGACTACCAATATTCTCTAGGTGCCGGCCACATCTTAAGTACCCTCCTGGGGTATGATAGTCATAGCCTATGCTTCTAGGCTACTAAAGGTGCATGAGCGCAACTATCCAACCCATGATCTTGAATTAGTGATTTGGTGTTTCCTTTAAAAATATAGCATCATTATTTGTATAGGATTCATGTAGATGAATTCACCGACCAAAAGAGTCTCCAATATGTATTCACATAAATGGATCTTAATTTGAGGCAAAGAAAGTCGTTATAGCTCCTTAAGGATTATGATATGAATGTGCATTATCATCTCGCCAACGCTAATATCATGGTCGATGCTCTAAGTAGAGTGTCCACAGAGAGTGTAGCTCATATTGATGATGGCAATAAGGAATTGGCTAGAGAATTTCACCAGTTAGCTAGGTTGGGAGTTAGGTTGAATGAAGCTGAAAATGGTGGTGTATTAGTTATTGATTGTTCCAGAGCTTCTTTGATTGAAGAGGTCAAATCCAAATGAGACCTTAACCCCACCTTGCAAGAATTAAAAGCTTCAGTGAAGGATAGTAAAGTGGAGGTTTTCTCCTAAGGTGGAGATGATGTCCTTAGATACCAAGGTAGGTTACGTGTGCCTAATGTTGATGGGTTAAGGGATTTGATTTTGAAAAAGGCACATAATTCATCTTACTCTCTTCACCTCAAGTCTACAAAAATGTATACAGACTTGAGGGAGTTGTATTGGTGGGGTGATATGAAAAGAGATATTGCCAAGTTTTTATCTGATTGCCACAATTGCCAACAAGTCAAAGACGAACATCAAAGGTCAAGTGGTGTAGCCCAAGAGATAGAGAATTCTACTTGGATTTTGTGGTTGGTTTGCCAAAGACAAGAAAGCACTTTGATTCTATTTGGGTAATTGTTAATAGAATGACAAAATTGGATCACTTCTTAAAACAATTTATGGGGCCGAAGATTATGCCAAGTTATATATTCATGAGTTGGTTAGGTTGCATGGACTATAGCCATAATAACTTTCGTCGTTGTCATTATACCATCGGAGCATAGAGAGTTGACGACAATGGTGGAAGTTATGATAGTTGTCGTCACCAGAGAGTCACTTCAGAATAGGCCCATGATCGGGATGAGTGGATCATTTGATGTAGCTGAGCCAGAGCATGTGATGCCATAGATGGATGCGGAGTGCATCACTCCAGCACCCACTTCAGAGCGTGCACCCCGGCCCAAGGCATGGATGCCCCTACTACCTCTTCTTCAGCCCCACCACCACCACATGTCGAGTGATCAGAGGGATTCTTTATCTTACTCCTTCCTTTTGAGATTTACTGATATTATTCTTATACATTGAGGATAATTTTCTTTTTAGGAAGGGGTGAGCATTTAGTCCTTTGAGATTCTAGTCCGGATGAAGTCCTTTGAGATTCTAATTTGGACGAAGTTGAGTAAACATTGATTGAAATTAAGGACAAGCCTATGGGTAAAAACTTTTATGTCATTTCTCACTTGGGAGTGTTAGTATTGGTAGATCCTTGATGTTAATGTCATAAGTTTTTGTGCATAAGTATCTTCTCTGATATGAGAGAAACTGGTGATGTTTTTGCACAATGATTAGCAACCACATTGATAATTGTGAGCATATCTTTGTCTTGAAAACTTCTTTGTCTTCTCCTGAGGTTTCAAAATCACGGAAGCAGTTTAAGAAGCTTTGAGGTTTGACGACAAAAAGAGGATTGTATGTTCTACTCATTATCGTCCAATTTTTAGGCATATTGCTTTGGATTGATTGATATTTGATTTGCTTGAGGGAAAGCAAAAGTTCAAGTTGGGGATGCTTATGAGTCCACATATTGGACTCATATAAAGCCTAATTACATGAAATGTTATCGTCAATGTATTCTTATTCCTCATATACTAACCAATTTGTATGTTTGATGCTAGAACTCAGGAAGGAAATGCATGGAAGGACAAAACCTAGCAACACAAGACAAAAGGAGAAAATAGCTAAAAAGGCGGTAGAAGTCGGCATTGCCGAATGGTGACAAGACTGCCTAATATTGCAGTATCCAACCCCAACTGTTCTGTGAAGAAAGGCGATGATGATGCAATATCAATGGATCCCCGAACAAGTTCAGTGACACAAGTATCTAAGGCCTTTAGCAAATGTCAAAAAATATGGTCAAGTACACATTTGATGGATCGTTGATGTGTTCGGCAACGATCGCACTTGATTGCCGAACATTGACTCATTCACAAAATAGGGGTAATTTTGTCTAAAGTATAAAAGGAAAATGAAAAGGTCTTTTTGGTACACAATTGGACAAAGTGATATTCAGAGAGTACAGTAAATATATTTTCTAGAGAGAGAAAGTACATCGTAGAGTTTTTTACTTGAAGAAAATGGTTTGAACCTAGATTTAGGAGGAAATTAGAGCAGCAGAAAAGTATATATTCCTATTTTCTTGTTAAATTCAATACCCATTGTCATAGAGAATGATTGTGGTAATTCAATTTATCATTTAGTTTTGCAACGCTAAAACCATTATGTTAGGGGTATGTAATAAATTTGGTTCTTGAATTTATGATTGGTTCATAATTATTTTGAATGTATTGATGTTAATTGAAGTGAGTTCATAGTTATTACCATGTTTAATTGAAGCTTTATGGTTACAAACTCAGGATTTATGCTTAGATCTTTAATTGTTACAAGTATCCTTGGATGATTAAAGTGGGTAATGAATATGATAGCAATGTTGTAGTGGGTTTAGTTGAATGCCTGATAAGGGTTCGATTAGTTAAGATTTTAGAAGGTTTTCTAATCAATTGCATAGGTCCTAGTGAGTCCTAGTGTGATTTTGGCATATGAGACCTCATTCGGTTCATATGAAACTCTTCTTTCGTCCAAGAGAAGATCGTGGTTACTAGCAATCTAGCCTACTTATGTTTAATTAATGCATTCGTTCAATGAGTAAGACTCAAATATTGATTTCTTGACCCAAGTGAACACACCACTAACATACCTTTTCTTTAATTGTTTTAAAATCAATTCACGCAATCGCATTTCATTACATGTTAGTTCTAATCATTTTGATCAACCTTACAAACCATTATAACAATTTTATACTTCAAACTATGAATTAAATTGTTCCTTGTGGATTCGACCCTGACTCTTAGTTGGGTAATCATACTAATGACTGCCACCATACTTCTTATTGGTTTTGAGACATGGTTGAGCGGCATCAACTATAAGATGGGATTTGATCCAAAAGGTCAAAAGAGTGACTAAAGAGAATCTTAGTAGCTACCTCTAAGTCCAAACTACATACCACCATAGGGGTCTATTTAAGCGTAGCTATGGATCTACATTTAGTTATAATAATTATGGTAATGCACTCAAGTAAACCTTTGTCAAGTAGTCTCCCTTTTCATCAGTGTAAGATTAATATTGGAATTCCATGATATAGTTCAGATGATCTTATTGCTGGTCACGGTTCATATCCACACTTGTATTTGATCTCTACTTGCTTATGATCTTTGAAAGTTTTATCATGATTATTGATTGCATTAATCTTGTCATATTTCATTCCTATGCTAATATTTCATCCTCATGCTTTGAATGAATTACTTATCATGTTTTTAACTTGATAATTTCATATTATATTTTATTATTTTATTACAATACTCACATTCTTGATATCTTTCAGAAACTTGTACATACTATTTTTACTACATTGCATTATAATGTAGGATCTGATGCTCCTCCTCACACTACCTGTGGCTAGTTTTGATTTCCAATTAAAGTTGATTTAGTGAGTCCTCATGATTCGAGGGCAAGCCTATTATATTTTTTTCTCCATGTTTAGACTTCTTTTACTTACCTTTAGGTAGAGTGAGTTAGGACTTGTCATAAGCCCCCTTTCAAGACCATTAGAGGTATGATTAGATAAATAATATGATGTATCCCCGTTTATTCGGGTGTTGACTTGTTGTTTTCCTTTGTTTAGACTATCATGATTTGAGATTTTATTTTTGCTTCTCTCTATCATTATTAATACTTATTACCTAATGTATGCAATGAATTCTAAAGGGCTTGGTTGGAGTTCCTCGTGATCCTAACCATCGTGTCATATCTAGTGCTAGCTTGGATCATAAAAAGTAAAAATACTAGTCAGTTACTCCTCGGTACTGCTTGAGTATATAAACTTTGATCACATCAAAAAGTAACATGCAGTACTTCAATGAAAAGACTACTCAATTATGGCCTGATACTACCAAAGTTTGTATACTCTAGTGATATCTCTTTTTTGGTAATGCAGGTATATTATTCAATTAAAAAGTAGATAGTGTCTTGGCCATTGGTGCTGACCATAATATTTAGTTGGGCCACATCTATTCCCAGGGAAATTAAGTTTTCAGCGTCTGGTTTACTAGCAAAGCTAGTTTCTATAGTGTTTGCTACAAGTTTTACTTCTACAAACGCTGGAGGAAGTACAAAAATAGTGATGTTGTTGTTGTCATCCCTCCTGGCTCCTTCCTTTGCTAAAGCGTCGGCTATTTGATTTTGCTATCTAAATACCTACTTCAGTTGCACCCTTCGTGACATGTTCATTAAGTACCTACATTCATCAAGAAGATTTTCATATTTTAAATTTCCATTAATGAATATGTTAATTACTTCTTATGCATCCGTATCCACCTCTAGTGGTGAAAGTTGGTGCTGGATGGCTATTTTCAGCCCCTTTCGAAGGGCTTATAATTCTGCTTCTAGGGGCGATGTACACTTTGTTGGTTGGATGAATCCCATAATCCATTTCCAGTTATGGATGCAGAATACTCCTCCTATGCCCCCCATGTCTCTCTTCCCCGTCTAACCTGATATGGACTTACCCATCTACGTTTAACTTTGTTTTTCCTCTTTCAGGTGGGTTCCATTTGACATATATGTCGCATAGGGGAATTCTTGTTATTTCTTTGTTCTATATAATGCGCGAACTCGGTGGCTTGGCCGAATACTAGACTGTAAGCTAGTTCCTTCCTCTCATTATTAAAAGTATTGCTATTCCTATTCAACTGCATATGCCATAGGCAAAAAGGGAGAAGGAGAAGGGTGTCCCATTTGAGCCACGTGGTAAATTATTTATGTTTGATTCCTTGCCAGCTTCCCATCCAATCCTTCTCACTAAGGCTCCCAATATTGAGGTCTCCATTTGTCCTTACCTTAACCTCCTCCCAAAACTTTTTTGCTATTGGGCATTGGGAGAATAGGTGGTCTATATCTTCTCTAGGGAGTTTTCAGATAGTGCATTGAGTATTAATGTTCATTCCCCTTGAATGTAAGAAGTGGCTTGTCTGAATTCTTCCATGGTAAGAATCCTTAGGAAATTTTTCAGCTTACTGGGGATATTTGCTTTCCATAATTGTTAAAGCCATTTTCTTCATTTGAAACTCCCTTTTCCTCAACCTTTATGAAGGGTATATGCTGAGGCTTATGTGAAGGTCCCATTGATAGTGAGGACCCATATCCTAATGTCTTCCCTGCCTTCTCCTATAATTATGGGTTGGTCCTTGATTATTTCATGGATATTTGGTGGCAGTTGGACTGCGAGGTATGCTAGGTCCTAATTGCCTTCCCTAAGGAGATCGACCACTCTAGCTTTTCATCATTTTCCAGCAAAGGCCCTTGAAAATAGTCCCTAAGTTTCCCATGGTTTGGCAGCCACGCATCCTTAAAGTGGTTGTATCTATTCCCTTTTTTGTCGACCTATCTTGTTTCTCCTTTTATATCTCTCCACCCATTTGGATATTTTTCCAACATCTTGAAACGACACAACTGGACCTATCCTCTGTGGGGCTCCCTATGTATTTCTCAGTTAGCACCCTCACCCATAGTTTTATGGCTACTAAAGAAGCCTCCATGTTGGCTCCACAAAATAGACCTGTTCCTAACCATACTTTTCTGAATCCCAAGTCCCCCATTTTCCTTGCTATTTGTCACCATGTCCGATTTGAGGAGATGCATTTTCTTTTTCTCCTCTGAGGTGCCCCATACAAAATATATGGTGATCTTGTCAATGACTTTGGTGATGTTGTATGGGAGCTTCATGTATCTTATGAAATGGGAGGGTATTCCCCCCAAAGGAGGCTTCAGTGAGCACTACCCTTCCTGCCATACTCGGGGACTTTGTTTTCCAACCAGTGAGCCTGTTCCTCATATTATTAATCAAGTATTGGAAGTAAACAACCCAAAACAAAGTGCCCGAAGACGTGCCTCGGAAGTGCCGGAATTGTGTTTTTCATATATCTCAAAATACATGCATGATATCAAAAATCTGACTTCATATATATATATTCGTGCATTTGATGTCATGAGTGTGTGTGTGTGTGTGTGTGTGTACACACACACACACACATTCTGATGGTGTCAAGAAGGAAGAAAGATTGGTGATACTATCAAATTATACATATGTGTGTGTGTGTATAAAATCCAAAAAAAATATATATATTTATAAGTGACTACTCCCTTACTTTCATATCCCCTATTTTTATTTATTTTCGTGCATTTTATGTCACGAGAGTGTGTGTGTGTGTGTCTATATATATATATATACACACACACACACACACACACACACACACATTCTGATGGTGTCAAGAAGGAAGAAGGAGTGTTTCAGTGAAACTGAAACTAGGTGATACTATCAAATTATACTTATATTTTGATAGTATCAAAAAGGAAGAAACAACTTAATACCATCAGAGTATATAAATACCATTAGATTTTAAAATTTAATAAATAAGATTTTGACTTTAATAAATAAGATTGGACTTAAATAATCTAATTGTTTCTTATTTATTTCTTAAAAAAAAAAAAGAGTTCAATCCTTTATGATATCGATAGGGTATCGATATACTAACGGGCTTTGTTATGATACCGCTATGGTATCATATACTGATGAATGTTGATGTTCACATCATGATGTCATGTGGGAAATAAGAAAAGAAAAAACTGGACAAGTTATAAATAGTTTAAGTTGGATCCATTTTTTTATAAATAATTTCACAAGTAATTTTATTTATGTAATTTTTCTTACAAAATATAGGTAAGTATGAATTTGGTCAAATACAATTTGGATGAAATAACTCTTAACCACTTTACTCTTCTAATGTTAAGAAATATTAAATCAAAGTTAAATCATTAATACCGAAATACCTAACATTGCCATGCCACCCCTAAATTATTACTTTTTTAAAAAATTATTTTTTGTTTAAAAGATTAATTTTTTTTTCTACTCGATATGCTCGTACCTCCACCTACGCACCCACACCCCCAATAATTTTTTAAAAAACTAAAATTTGTTTTGCCCACTGTACCAATCCACCCCAGCCCCAAATTTTATTTTAAAATAAAACTTCTACCCCCACCTCCAAATTTTTTTAAAGAAGAAAGAATT
>JAOTQR010076067.1:0-13003 GCA_025774065.1 Solanum ossicruentum
GTTTGGTCTTTGGAGTTAATGTTTGTCTGGGTGCCCAATCGGCACTAGTCACGGCCCCTGGGTTGGGTCGTGACACTATAAGGCCCCAAAATCAATAAGACAGGCCCTAAACATGTTCTCCAACACCTAAATAGTGGGCTTTGACAAACCATCTGTCTAGGGGGTGAAAAGTTGAACTCAAATCCACCCTAGTACCCAAACCACTCTATAAGGCCTGCCAAAAGTGAGAAGTAAACATAGGTCTTCTGTCTAATACTATAGTCACTAGCACACCATGTAATCTGAAGATGTATCGAATATATAATCTAGCCAACTGCTCTGCCCACGGTAGCTAGTCTTCACCAGTATAAAGTGTGCCGACTTAGTCAATCGATCAATGACCACCCAAACTGAATCAAACTTGCCCAAGGCCGTGGGCAAACCTATGACAAAATCCATAGTGACTCTCTCCCACTTCCAATCAAGAATGAGCATCCTTTGCATTGATCTAGCGCGCTTTTGATGCTCATACTTCACCTGTTAGCAATTCAAACACTTGGCCACAAACTCAGTTATGTCTCTACTCATGCCAAACCACCAATAATGTTGTTTAAGATGCATAATGGGCCTCATTTAATATCAATCTCATCCAATCCCCAACTTTAGGACCACAAACTCTACCATTAACCCTGAATTCACCATCAATATCAATAATAGCCACCTTGTATTTACCTTTTAACACTTTATCATGAATCATGCATAATATGGGGTCCTCGAACTGGTGAGCACATATCTGATCAAGCAAAGAAGATCTAGGCTGAACAAATGCCATAATACTTTGAGGAGGAGAAATGTCCAAATGGACTATCTACCTAGTAAGTGACTGAATCTCTAGAGCTAAGGGCCTCTTCTCAGCCCTCAAGAATGCCAAACTCCCCATACTAGTAGACTTCTGGATCAAAGCATCGGCCACCACATTGGTTTTCTGGGGGTGATAGAGAATAGAGATATCATAGTCCTTAATGAACTCCAACTACCTACACTATCTCATGTTCAGATTAGGCTGAGTAAAGATGTATTTGAGACTGTAATGATCGGTAAAGATCTCACAATGCACCCTATAAAGATAATGTCCCCACCAATCTCAACACAAACACAATCGCAACCAACTCAAGTCATGGGTAGGGTAGTTCTTCTCATGTACCTTCAGCTGTCTAGAAGCGTAGAGCTATCCTCTCCCCATTTGCATCAATACACCACCCAAACCCATGCCAAAAACATCACAATATACCATAAATGGAACTCCCTTCTCGGATAAAGCAAGAATAGGTGTTGAAGTCAACAAATCTTTGAGCTTTTGAAAGCTCAACTCATAATCATCCAACCACTGGAATGCTACAACCTTTTGAGTCAATCTGGTCAATAAGGCTGCTATAGACGAGAAACCCTGAACAAAAAGCTGATAATACCCTACTAAACAAAGGAAACTCCAAATCTCAGTCACTAAATTAGGTTAATACCACTCACGAACAGTTACTACTTTAGTCGAATCGACCATAATACCCTCTTTTGACACAACATGGCCAAGAAATGCAACACACTCGAGCCAAAATTCACAATTTGAGAACTTAACATGCAACTTCTCTTCCCTCAATCTTTGAAGTACATTCCTCAAGTACTGAACATGATCTACCTCACTCTTGGAATAAAGCGAAATATCATCTATGAACACAATCACAAAGATGTCTAAATAGGGTCTGAACACTCGATTTATCAACTTCATAAAAGCAGCTAGGGCATTAGTCAACCCAAATGACATAGCCACGAACTCATAATGCCTATAACAATCCAATAAGTTCTTCGGGTGAAAAAACATTAGACATTCCTGGCTCAAAGCCAATCCCAGGGAACAGTGAAGCTTCATTGATCTTGAAGGTTGCCTTTGGGATATCAGACTCCCAAACTCTCAATTGATGGTAACCGAACCTCAAGTCACTATCCGAGAACATGAGGCACCCTGCAACTAGTAAAAAAGATCATCAATATAAGGCAAGGGATATTTGTTCTTGATGGCCACTTTGTTAAGCTGGCGATAGTCAATACACATATGCATAGTGCCATCCTTCTTCTTTACAAATAATAAGGGAGCAACCCAGGGAGATATACAGTCAGACGGATAAAGCCTTTCTTTAACAAATATTCAAACTTTTCCTTGAACTCCTTCAATTCATCTAAGGCCATCCAATAAGGATCAATAGATATGGGCTTAGAGCTCGACTTCATATCAATAGCGAAGTCAATATCATGGGCAAATCAGTCGAAAATACATCCATAAACTCTATAGCAACCCTAGTAGTCTCCAATGATGCAGGCTTGTGAGAACAACCTAAACATGAGTTAAATATGCCAAACACCCCCTCCCCTTCCGCCGAAAGCATGCATATTAGAAATAGCTCCCTTAGGATAGGAGCTAGGTGCTCCAGTCCACATCAATTAAGTCAAGGCAAGATAGGGTCACGATTTTCGCATGACATTCAAGAGTAGCATGAAAAGATGACAATCAATCCATACACAAAATCATATCAAAATAAACCACATCCAGCAATATCAGATCCGCAATAGTATACCTCCCCATAAAAGTCACCATTCAACCCCAATAAACCTAATTTACCACTAAAAATTCACTTATCAGGGTCGAAACATAAATAGGCTCAGCAAGCGACTCATATATAATATCAATATCAGAAGCAAAATAGGTCGACACATATGAATAAGTAGATCCTGTATCAAATAAACTGAAGCTGAACAGTGACACACTAGGTGCATACCTGTGATAACTGCATTAGAGGCCTCTGCCTTAGCTCTATGTGGAGCAGTATAGCAAACTCCACGACTACTACCAACCTATGGACCACCGCGAGCACCATCTCCCACCTATACCATGAACTCTTCTAGCACCACCTATCATAGATTGAGGAGTCTCTTTAGGTATCAGTGCTAGAGCTGGATGGTTGGCTGAGATCATGAAGTCTGAACATGAGATAGATGGTAAGGACTACGATAACGCAAGTGCCTAATCTCATCAAAATGATAACAAGCCCTGGTCTCCTATCTCAGAGATGTCTTTCCTGAAAAGTCACCAAGCCTATGAGCACTACCTACCTGAGCAGATTTGGAACTATCAACACTATAAAATGCTGGAAGAGCTGTATAAACTGCCCGACCTTGCCTCTAAATCTCTTGGTCTTATGGAGGGTGTCTACTAAACTATCCATGTTGACGAAACCTCTTCTCACCACCTTGTCTATCCTGCCTGATATGCTCTATAATACAAGTGTGATCCACAAGACTCTGGAAAATACCCCCAGGCAATACCAAGGAAGTTGTAGCCACCTAAAGATACCGTGCCAAGCCCTTGGCAACCCATCGAGTCGACTTGAACTCAGTAGGAATGCTAGACAAGGCATATTTGGATAAAGCATGAAATCTAGCCTCATAGTTAGAAACAAACATAGATTCCTGTTGTAGCCTATCAAACTTATCTCGGTGATTGTCTCAGAGATTTTAGGGCAAAAATCTTTCCAAAAATATCTCAGTGAACTATCCCCAGGTCATAGCTAGAGATTCAATAGGTTGACATGCTACCACTGACCTCCACCACTCCTTGGTAAGGCCGGTTAACTGATACAAAGTGTAGGTAACTCCATGCGACTCCAAAATAGACAAATTACATAACCAGTCTTGGCACTCTGACAGACAGTCATACGCTATATCTCCAGCAATGTCATCAAATCGCAGTGGATCCAACCTCACAAGCCTCTCAAAACTACTCTGTTCTGCTATAGACATGGCTGGGTTGGCAGAAGACTGTAGCACCACAAACAAAGAAGGTGCAACAGATAGAGCAATATGCAAACTTTGAAACTAAGTAACCAAACTTAGTCTTGATGCTTGAAATGGAGTAATAACAATCGTAGGTGGGTCTGTTGGAGCTGCAGAAAGACCCACATGAATTATAAGTGACCCCAGAGGAGAACTAGAAGGACCAAATGATATGGTAGAAATTGGTATCTCAATAGTATGTGGGGCTAAAGGAGCTATCTCCCATCTAGCCAATGACCTCATCAATAACTCTTAAATCAAGGGTGTAGTCTCTAAGGCTAAGGGAAGTGGAATAGGATCTATAGGCCCTTCTTGCTCATAAACAGGCTCTGGAGAAGCCGATCTAGTCTGCCCTCGAAGTGGAGTTATCCCTCTAACATATCCTCTGACCCTGGTCCTACCTCGAACTCTTCCTCAACCTTGGGTGAGATCCACATCAGCTGCCTCAAGCTCTCCCACTGATTAACTAGATATGGTAGTTGGCATCTGTGCAAAAAAGTAGATTAGACACTTTCAAAATGGGTAGTACAAAGAAAAGCACTGGAAATAAGATGTGAAAAGTTTTCCTAGCAAGTATCTCGTAGCTCTCCAAGATGGGTGTGGACATCTATATATTGATCAGAGTCTCTACTAGACACCCTGTTCTTGACACATGACTCCAACAAATTTAGAGCTTTGATACAAAACTTGTCATGATCCAAAATAAATCGCAATTAGAGAAAGATAAATAATACAAAACAACTCATAAGATCAAAGTAATCTCCCAAAACCTAGAGTCATGAGTATAAGAGCATCTAAATAGTGTGGAAGGTAAAATACTATTGTCCCAAAAGCAAATAAAGAATTGTCTAGTAATAAAATAAATAGTCTAGAATAGAAGGATATAAAAAGAGCATTCCAAAGATCCATGACGACTCCGAAGTTTGAGCCTCACCGGTTAGATCAGGATGAAAGTAGTAAAGTTTGAAAGAGTGATCAACTACCCTATACTGGTCCATGTGCTTGATCTACAAGGAGGAAACAAAACAGAAGTGAGTATACCAAAATGTACCCTATAGATTCAATCGATTGAACAAGAGAAATCGAACTAGTATGTAATAATAAAGAGTTCTATCACCTGCATCAAAACGGTTAGTACATAATATAATAAAGTCATAAATAATGGCAATTATAGATGGTAAACCAATCCAATGATGTAATATATTGCAATGTATGAATGTAATGGCATTGCGGGCTATATATGATGTGAAATCATGACCACTGTGGGGCCAATCTACACATCTATCAATCTGAAGCTACAAGATGAACCCAGGGGCGTTACAAGCTATGTATTGATATATATATATAATAAGGCATCGCAATCCATAATCAGAAGTATCTCGAGGCATCATAAGCCATAACTACTATCTCAAATGATGCACATGTAGTGATAAATATGCATGATAATGCATCTAATCATATATCAAATATGTGCATACTAATGTAATCATTCATATATAATATGTGTGCATATCTATGCATCCCAACAAAAATAAGATCCATGAATACCAATGCACCCAGTCCAGTATAAGGTATGTGCATAACAATGCAACAATGGAGCATAAGAATCTATGCACACAATGCAACTAATCAATATAAGATGGTGCATACTAATGCAACAATGGAATATAAGAATCCGTGTATACCAATGCAACTAGCCAATATAAGATGGTGTACGCCAATGCAACTAGTTAATATAAGGTGCATACCAATGCAACGATGGAGTATTAACATTATACAACAATACTATGTCTCGTCTCATCCCAATCACAAATAACCATATGTCAATGAAACAAACTCCATAAGTATCCCAAATGGGTTCATAACTACCATACTAAACATACTCATCATCAATTAGTTACAACATTAATCAAGAGCTATTTCAAGTATTATATCATCGTAGTGATATTCCAAATTATCTTAAAATATAAGATTTTATCTTAATTAAGCAATAGGATCGCTATTTACTCAATTTTTCACATGATTTGTCATGCCTTATGAGGGTATCCTGGACATGATTAGCACCCAGAGACTATTGCTAGTCCCCAAGCAAATCACTTGGCTTCATCACATCTATTCATTCAACATCACCAGCCAATCAACGTAAGACTAAAGATAACATATGGGTGGATAAGTCTTAATATATATAAAATCAATTCAACTCAATAAGACTAGTAAGAATGAAACTAGCCAGGACAAATGTTCAACTCATAACAAATTATACTCTAGTCTATGAAGTCTCTATTACTATCAATTAGCGCCAATGAAAGACCCATGACTACCTCAAATCAAAATGAAGCTAACTCAAGTCTAACTCTAGAAAGCTAGATGAAACAAATCACGTGTATCCTCGGAAGTCAAGGAGGACTTATCAATCAACTGATGTACAAAATAGATCTTCAAAAAGCACCTGTTGACGATCTCTAGTACCTGTATCAACATCATGAAATGATGCAGTCCAAATGGACGTCAATAAATGAAATGTATGTGTATGTAAAATGACTGAATGAAACAAATATATAGGCAGAATAATAAATAACAACATCAACTTAGAGGATACTCAATCAGAATGTCAAATGTCTATCTAAAGCAAGAATAAAGAGTAGACAATGACAAATCTATATCAATCTAACCTCATCCAATCAAATCAACTCAAAGTACTATCACTGTGGGACCTATCTGAGAGTTTCTCTTAGTCAATATCATTTTCAACTCCTAGAAGCTCTTCTCATATTCATCGGACCATTAAAACTTGACCTTCTTCTGAGTCAACTTAGTCAATGGTGAGGATAGGGAAGAAAATCCCTCAAAAAATCTACAGTAATAGCCCTCCAATCTCAAGAAACTTCTTATGTCAGTTGGAGAGGTCGTTCTAGCCCAGTTCTTAACTGCTTCAATCTTTTGGGCATCTACTCGAATACCATCACCTAGGCCTAGGAAAGCTACCAACTTAAGCCAAAATTCACACTTCGAAGACTTTGCATATAACATATGGTGTTTATGAGTCTGGAGGACAATTTTGAGGTGATTGGCATGCTCCTCCTCATGTCTCGAATACATCAAAATATCATCGATGAACACAATCACAAATATATCAAGGTATTGTCTGAACACTCTGTTTATCAAATCCATGAAGGCTGTAGGTGCATTAGTTAACCCAAAAGACATAACCAAGAACTCAAAATGACCATATATAGTCCTAAAGGCTATCTTGGGGATGTTACATTTCCTTAACTTCAACTAATGGTAACCAGATTTGAGGTCTATCTTTGAGAAGAAAAAGGCAACCTAAAAGTTGGTCCAATGATTATTTATCCTGGGGATAGAATACTTATTCATTATCGTGACCTTGTTCAGGTGCCTATAATGAATAGACATTATGAGAGACCCATCTTTCTTTCACATGAATAGGATAGGAGCACACCAAAGAGAAACACTCGTCCTGGTAAAGTCTTTCTCTAACATACCTCTAAGTTGCTCTTTTAACTCTTTCAACTAAGTAGGGTCTATCTTATAAGGTGAAATTGAGATAGGATAAGTATTGGCGAGAACATCAATCCCAAAGTCAATCTCCCTATCACGAAGGACTCTAGGCAGATCCTCAGCAAACACTTCAGGAAACTCACTCATAATTGAGACTGACTCTAGAGTAGGAGGCTCAACATTATCATAATTAACTTGCACAAGGTGATAGATACAATCTCTAAAGATTAGCTTTCTAGCACCAAGGTAGGAAATAACCTTATTCTTCGATGCAACAGAATCACCCTTCCACACTAGGACTGGTTCATTTGGGAATTGGAATTTAACGTTTGGGTCCTATAATCAATGGAGACATAATAAAAATGAAGTCAATTTGATACGCCCAAAGTCCTGTTAGGGCGGACTGGCACCCGTTGCCGATGAGGCTCGGAAGAACCAACCTGTATCTATGTGCTTTCTATACATATTATAAGGGATTTCTATATTTGAGATGACTTTAAAAAAATAAACAGTGATAACAAGACAAAAGGAAATGCATATGGCTAAGCCGTTGGGGCCACGATGTTTAAAGTACGAGACATGACCATACTTTAATTTACATAGTCTACAAAGCCTCTAGATAACGAAAAGTATCTGATAAGGGTCGGGACAAGCCCCGCCTCGACTAACTGTACAATATAAAAATATAAGCTCTAGACACACACAAAGCTCCGAAGCAACCTGGAGCTTGGTAATAGTAGCTAGATATCCTGTACTCCTACTGGGGAGATCTACTAGCATCTGCACCTGCAACATGAAATGCAGGTCCCCCCGTAAGGGATGTCAGTACGAGAAAATATACTGAAGATGTAAGGCAGGAAATACTATATATGAAGTAATAACTCAAATGAACCTATGCACTGGTGTAGAATAAGAGACCACTCTTAATCATACTGTGGGATCATGTACTTTATGTTCTTTTTATTACTTCACCTTACTTATAATCTATGCACAACATGTAATACAAATGATCACTGATCAGTGGTAAATCTATATCGGGATCATCCCTGACTAGGCTCTTCCTTAACCCCTCGAGCTATCCCCCGTGATAAGATCGGCCCAGGCTAGGTGATTCTTCCACCCCTCGGGCTACCACCTATCAATAAGCAATATATTTTACTTTACCTTTCAATTACCTTTGAGATGATTCTTTTGGAGCTCATAATATTGGAGCTATAGGACTGTGGATACAACATATGGAATATAAATAATCACAAAAGACAACACCATAATGAAAGGAGTAAGTTACACAAATAATGAATTGCATAGGAGGTAGAACAACACATGAACTTTATGTAGTAGAACGAACTTATGTATCTTGGTATCCAAGTATGTATGTAGGTTTGCAAGTGACTATGTATGGGAGCATATAAACATGTGAAAGAGTGGATACATGGCAGTTTGTTATGTCGAAGTAGATAAGAGCCTCTATGTACAAAGGAACAACCTAGGTTTCATGTCAAGTAATATGAAATAGAGTAGCCTTATATACCTCGTTGTACGACCTCCCTATTACCTCAATATAATCTTCACTTCCTCCAAATATTTATCTACAACATAGTAGGTGATATAACTAGCATTAGCAGCCAATAAATACATCTTGGCAGCCTAATCTCATAAAAAAATAACATACGGGCAACAAGCGGGTATTTATAAACTTGAGCGTATTCTTTCAACCTTTCCGCCCCTAATTGTATTTCCTAATACACATTCTCATATACATATCTTGTGCATCCTGTTTTAGTTCCATAACAGTCTTACAATAGTCCACAAAGCATAACACATAACAATTCTACACATCATACAAATAGGCGGCATAACGTTACGTCCCTTTGCCCCTTTTTGACGTCGACAATCCCAAACCTGTTCCAACATTAAAAAAACTATATCCAATGTTTTTACCAAAAAAACTAGTCTTACAATAGTCAACAAATAGTCTCAAATTAGGTGAAGGTCGTGAAACAACAATTTTAAATTATCAACCCACAAGTTTCTTTTAAGAGCACAATTATGATGTTGTACAACTACTCTTTTTTTGCGGACTGTAAAGGTGGTGCAGCAGCCTGGTTTCATCATTAACAAATAAAAGTTTGTTAAAGAAATAAGTGATACTCTATAATACAGCCAACCAAGAAGAGAAAATCCTCTTGAAAGACAAGAAACGCTCACAACAATCCTTAGGACACATGTTATCCAAAATTTCAGCACAAACATAACCAATATAGTCTCTTGTTTTTCATAAGAAAACTATACTAAACACATATGTAAACTTACTTACCACTACCTTCAAGGTATAGGGCTTCTCCAAGAACCCTAAAAGATTCCTTTGGCTGCTTTACAATGCTAAGAAAGAGTTGAGAGAAAACTTGGAGAACAAGCTGATTTTTTTTTTCTAGTTGAAAATGACTTATGGGAGCTATTTTAAACCCTTTTCAAAGGTGGAATTTGGCCTACTTACTATGAAATTTTTAGCCTTACTTTTCCAAGATGGTGATGCAGCTCCTTTCCCTTTTCACTTGGGCCTTATTGGGTTCAAATTGGTTGGGCCTTAGCTGCCTATTTCTCCTTTTTCGCCTTACTTGGTTTTGGGCCCAATTAATTAAGTGGGTTGTGGTGTACTTGTGCCCTTTTATTATTCATCTTGGGCTGAAAACAAAGTCCATTTATGATGGTAAAACACGGGCTAAAGTTACACCCTTAATACGGACTTTATTGATAATCGGACTTGGACAAATTTGATGTTGGGCCTCATCTCCTTTTAGCTAGCAATTTTAAGCTAAGCAAGTAGGTGATTTACCTTCTAGCTTCTTGAGTCCTACAAGCACCTCAATTCTCTCACTTTGTTTAGGGTCATGATCTCCTCAATTTGGCACAAAACATGTATACACTCGACCCTCTTAAGCGTTAGACATACATATCACCCTTTAGTTGGAGATTCAAGAACTTTTAAAAATTGGCGCTAATTTAAAAATCCATTTCATGTTTTATTTGCATAGTGCTAGTATTGTAAGATGTGGGGTGTTATGTCCTCCCCCATTAGGAACATTCATCCTCGAATGTTAGCACAATTGGGTAGCTAAACCAGGTTCAATGCAACAAAAGTTCAAACACACGTACCTATTATTCCCCTCAATTCTGGATATTTAACTTCCTCTTTAGCTTCAAATAAGTAAGGGTGTTTTGATTTCATCGCATCCTTGGCCGCCCGTGTTATTTCTTCTACTTGCTGGTTTCTCCAAAGTACTTTTACTAAAGCCATTTCTTTATTTCTTAGCTTCATAACTTGATATTCTAGAATAGCAATAGGTACCTCTTCATACATGAGATCTCTTGTAACCTGGACATCCTCAAAAAGGAGTGATACGAGATGGGTCACCTATACATTTTTGAAGCATTGAGACATGAAAAACTGTATGAACCATTGAAAGCTCTTAGGGTAGCTCTAGTTTATATGCAACCTGCCTGAACCTCTTAATAATTCGATATGGCCTTATGTAACGTGGGCTCAGTTTTCCTTTCTTACTAAATCTCATAACCTCTTTCATTAGAGACACCTTTAAAAATACTCAATCCCCTACTGAGAATTCCAGTCCTCTCCTTCTAGCATCCGTATATGATTTGTGATGACTTTGAGCTATTTCTAGCCGATGTTATATTACCTTAACTTTTTCCATGGCTTGTTGTACTAGATCTGGCTCAAGCAAAGTGGTTTCACCCACTTCGAACCATCCAATTGGCGATCTGCATTTCATTCTATACAAAGCATCGTAAGGTGCCAACTTGATATTCGCGTGGTAACTATTATTATTATAGGAAAATTCAATAAATGGCAAATGGTCCACCCAACTACCTTTAAAGTCCAATGCACAAGCTCACAACATATCTTCAAGTGTCTAAATGGTGTGTTCTTCTTGACTGTCTGACTGAGGGTGGAAAGTTGTACTCAAATTAACTTGTGTCCCTAAACTCCTTTGGAAGGACTTCCAAAACTTTGCAATGAACTAAGCTCCTAGATTAGATATAATAGAGATTAGGACTCTATGTAGCCTGACTATCTCTTTAAGGTATAGCTTGGCATACTCTTCAGCTGTACAATCACTGACTGACAAGAAGTGTGCTGACTTTGTGAGTTCGTCAACTATTACCCATATGGAGTCAAACTTCTGAAATGAGCAAGGCAAATCGTAACAAAATCCATATGGACCATATCCCACTTCCATGTTGGAAGCTCTATACATTGCATATAACCTCTTAGCTTTTGGTGTTCTACTTTCACTTGTCGGCAATTTAGACATTGAACCACAAATTCTGCAAGGTCCCTTTTCATGCCTCCCCACCAAAACATTCCCTTCAAGTCATGATACATCTTAGTTGATCCTGAATGGATGGAATATCAGGAATGATGGGCTTCTTCCATTATCCTTTTCCTTAGTCCATTAATATCAGGCACACATAATCTATTTTGGCAGTTAAGTACTCCATTTTGTGTAAAGTCAAAGCTTTTTTCTCGTACCCAGACTCACCTTTTCCTTAAGCTATCATCAAATAGGATCCTCGAACTATTTTTCTTTTACCTTCATTACTAATAAAGATGTTGTTGCATTATGTACAATCACCCCTTCCTTTGGAGTTTCAGGAAGGCGAACTCCCAAACTATCTAGTTGATGTTAATCCTTAGCCATTCATTGACTTATCATAGCTTGGTCACTAGTATTCATGATTGCCTTATGACTCAGAGCATCGGCTACCACATTTGCCTTCCCCGGATGGTATAATATATCAACGTCGTAATCCTTTATTAGCTCTAGCCACCTCCACTGTCTTAAATTTAAGTCTTTCTGCTTAAAGATGTATTGTAGGCTTTTATGATCAGTATATATGTCAACGTGAACCCCATACAAATAGTGGCTCCATATTTTCAGGGCAAAAACAACCGCTACTAGCTCAAGATCATATGTTGGGTAGTTTTTCTCATGTGGTCGTAGTTGTCTAGAGGCGTAAGAAATTACCCAACCATGTTGTGTTAGTAAACACCCTAAGCTAACTCCTGAACCATCGCTATACACTGCATACCCCTCGGTGCCTTCTGGAAGTACTAGCACAGGTGCAGAAGTTAGCTTATTTTTCAGCTCCTAGAAGCTCTTTTCACATGTATCATTCCATTCGAACTTGGTTGCCTTATGTTTTAACTTTGTTAGAGATGCAGAAATAGAAGAAAAACCTTCAAAAAACCTCCTGTAATAACCTGCCAAACCTAGGAAGCTCCGAACTTTCGTGGGTGTTGTTAATCTAGGCCAATCTTTCATAGCCTCGATCTTTTGTGAATGAACCCTTATTCCCTATTAGACACAATATTACCCAAGAATTCCACTGATTTTATCCAAAATTCACAGTTAGAAAGTTTGGCATATAACTGTAGATCACTAAGAACTTGTAACACTTGTCGTAAGTGATATGCGTGGTGCTCTTCTGATCTTGAATATACCAAAATGTCATCCATAAACACTATCACAAACACATCCAAGAATGGCTTAAATACCCTATTCATCAGATCCATAAAAACTGTTGGTGCATTCGTTAG
>JAOTQR010076078.1:0-13002 GCA_025774065.1 Solanum ossicruentum
GAAACATGATATGGCTTTTCAAATTAGCGCCAATTTTTAAAAGTGCTTGAATCTCAAATTAGAGGGCGATATGTATACTAACGCTGAAGAGGGTCGTGTGTAGGTACATTTTATGTCAAATTCAGGAGATCACAACCCTAAATAAAGTGAGAAAATTGAGGTGCTTGTAGTAGTTAGGAAGCTAGCAGGTGAGTCACCTACTTGCTTAGCTTCTATTTGCTAGATAAATGGAGATGAGGCCCGATGTCGAATATGTCCAAGTCTAATTATGAATGAAGTTCGTTTTAAGGGTGTAACTTTAAACTGTGTTTTACCATCGTAAATAGGCAACACATACAGCCCAAGATGAATAATAAAAGGGACCAAGTACATCACAACCCACTTGACTAATTGAGCCCAAAACTAAGTAAGGAGAACAGGGAGAAATGGGTAGCCAAGGCCCAACCAATTTGAACCCAATAAGGCCCAAGTGAAAGAGGCAAGGAGCTGCATCACCATCTTGGTAAAGTAAGGCTAAAAATGTCTTAGTAGGTCGTCCAAATTCCCCCTCTAAAAAGGGCTTAAAACAGCTCCCATAAGTCATTTTCAACTTGAACAAAAAAAAAAAAGTTAGATTGTTCTCCAAGTTTTCTCTCAACTCTTTCTTCTCTTTGTAAAGAAGCCAAAGGAAACTTTTAGGGTACTTAAGGAGGCCTTCAAACTTGAAGGTAAAGGTAACTGATTATATTTGTATGTTTAGTAAGATTTCTTCATGAAAAACAAGAGACTATGTTGGTTATGTACATGCTAAACAATTTGGACAACATGCATTCCAAGATTGTTATACATTTTTCTTGTTTATTTGGAAGCTTTTCTCTTTTTGATTAGATTCATTATGAAGGGAGTCTACTATTATTAATGCATATTGGTTCTTAAATGATGCATAAAGGCTGCTATACCACTTTTACAATCCGCAAAAGTGAGTTCGTATATGATATCGCAATTGTGTTCTTAATACGAACTTGTGGGTTGTTGGATGGCAGGTTATTGCCTCACTTCCTTAATGACTACTTTGGTACTTTTCTTAGACTTTCTTAAGGATGTTTGTATGTATAGATGTGTTGTGGACAATTTGGGTAAAGTTGAAACAGGTTTGGAATTGTCGATGTCGAAATGTGGCAAAGGGACGTAACGTTATGCCGCCTATTTGTATGTTGCATAGAATTCTTATGTGTTGTGCTTTGTGGGCTGTTGTAAGACTATTATTGCACTAGAACAGGCTTCATATGATATGTATATGAGAATGTGCATTAGAAACTATGATTAGCGGCAGAAATGTTGAATGAACATGCTCGGGTTTATAAATACCCGCTTGCTGCCCGTATGTTTTTTTTTATGAGATTGGGCTACCAAGATGTATCTATTGGTTGCTAATACTAGTTTTATCACCTACTATGTTATAGATAAATATTTTCCAAAACGGAAGTTTATCTCAAGGTAATAGCGAGGTCGTACAGCGAGGTATGTAAGGCTACTTGATTTTATATTACTTGGCATGAAATCTAGATTCTTCCTTGGCACATAAAAGCACTTACTAACTCCGATACAACTATTAACCATGTCTCCACTCTTTCACATGTTCATATGCGCCCATACATAGTCACTTTTAAATCTACATACATACGTGGATACCAAGTTACATGGGTTCTTGTTGCTAAATAAAGTTCGCAAGTTATTTCATCTCATACGCATTTCATTATTTGTGTAACGTACTCATTTCATTGTCATATTGTCTTGTATGATTATGTACATGTCACATGCTATATATACAGCCTTACAGCTCCAATATTGTGACCACCAAAAGAATCATTTCAAAGGTAATTGAAAGGTAAAGTATATTACTTATTGATGGGTTGTAACCCGAGGGGTGGAAGAATCACCTAGTCAGGGTCAATCCTATCATGGGGGTAGCCCAAGGGGTTAAAGGAAAACCCTAGCCAGGGCCTATCCCGATATAGATTTACCACTGATCAGTTGGTCATTTGTATTACATGTTGTGCACAGATTATACAGGAAAGGTAAAGTAATAAAAAGCACATAAAGTACATGATCCCAAAATATAACTAAAGGTGGTCTCTTAACCTACACCAGTGTATAGTTTCATTTGAGTTGTTACTTCATATGCAGTATTTCCTACCTTACATATTCAGTACATTATCTCGTACTGACGTCCCTTATGGGGGACCTGCATTTCATGTTGCAGGTACAGGTACTAGTAGATCTCCCCAGTAGGAGTACAGGATATCCATCAACTATTACCAAGCTCCAGGTTGCTTCGAAGCTGTGTGTATGTCTAGAGCTTATATTTTTGTATTGTACAGTTAGTCGAGGAAGGGCCTATCCTGACCCTTATCAGATACTTTTCCCTTATCTAGAGGCTTTGTAGACTATATAAATTAAAGAGTGGTCATGTCTCGTACTTTAAATACCGTGGCCCCAACGGCTTAGCCATATGCATCTCTTTTTGGCTTGTTATCACAGTTTACTTTCTTAAACGCATGGTAAACATAGGAATCCCTTATAATATATGTAGAAAGTGCATAGATACAGGTTGGTTCTCCCAGGCCTTATTGGCAACGGGTGCCAGTCCGCCTTAATGGGACTTGGGGCATGATAGAAGTGGTATCAGAGCAGGTCGTCCTAGGGAGTCTACAAAGTCGTGTCTATGTAGCATCTTATTTATCGTTGTGTTGTGCACCACATTTATAAGCAGGAGGCTACATGGAATTTACGAGCTGTTACTTTCTTTTCGTTCTTTAGATTGTGCCATAAATCTAACTGTAATAGGTGGATTGGGTCTAACCCCTAAATTGTTTTGTACAATAAGTATGCCAGAAACTAGGCAAAAGAGAAGGGAGTAGAAGAAATAACATGGGAGGACGAGGACGCGATGAAATCAAAATACCCTTACTTATTTGAAGCTAAAGAGGAAGTCCAACATCCAGAATTGGGGGCCATAATATGTATGTGTGTTTGAACATTTATTGCGTTGAACTTGGTTAAGCTATCCAATTATGCTTACATTAGAGGACAAATGTTCCTAAAGGGGGTAGAATATAACATCCTACCTCTTACAATACTAGTACTATGCAAATGAAACATGATATGGCTTTTCAAATTAGCTCCAATGTTTAAAAGTGCTTGAATCTCAAATTAGAGGGCGATATGTATGTCTAACGCTGAAGAAGGCCAAGTGTAAATAAGCTTTATATCTGATCCAAGAAATCATGACCCTAAACAAAGTGAGAGAATTAAGGTGCTTGTATTAATTAGGAAGCTAGCAGGTGAGTCACCTACTTGCTTAGCTTATATTTGCTGGCTAAACGGAGATGAGGCCCGACGTCGAATTTATCCAAGTCTAATTATGAATAAAGTTTGTGTTAAGGGTGTAACTTTAACCTGTGTTTTACCATCATAAATGGGGAATACATACAACTCACTATGAATAATAAAAGGGCCCAAGTAAATCACAACCCACTTGACTAATTGAGCCCAAAACTAAGTAAGGAGAAAAGAGAGAAATGTGCAGCTAAGGCCCAACCAATTTGAACCCAATAAGGCTCAAGTAAAAGGGGCAAGGACCTACATCACCAGCTTGGTAAAGTAAGGCTAAAAATGCCATATTAGGTCAGCAAAATTCCCCCTTTAAAAAGGGTTTAAAACATCTCCCATGAGTCATTTTGAACTTGAACAAAAAAAATCAGATTATTCTCCAAGTTTTCTCTCAACTCTTTCTTCACTTTGTAAAGCAGCCAACGGAATCTTTTAGAGTTCTGAAGGAGACCCTCAACCTTGAAGGCAAAGGTAAGTGATTATAGTTTTGCATTTAGTAAGGTTTCTTCATGAAAAAACAAAAAATTATGTTCGTTAGGTACATGCTGAAAATTTTGGACAGCATGTGTTCCAAGATTGTTATACATTTTTCTAGTTTATTTGGAAGTTTTTCTCTTTTTGATTGGATTTATTATGAATGGAGGATACTATTATTAATGAGTATTGGTTCTTAAATGATGTATAAAGGCTGATGCACCACTTTTACAGTCCGCAAAAGTGAGTTCTTATAGGATATCGCAATTGTATTCTTAATAAGAACTTGTGGGCTGTTGGGTGGGAGGCTATTGCCTCACGTCCTTAATGACAATGTTAGTACTATTCTTAGACTATTTTAAGGTTGTTTTATGTATAGATGTGTTGTGGACAATTTGGGTAAAGTTGAAACAGGTTTGGAATTGTCGACGTCAAAATATGGGAAAGGGACGTAATGTTATGCCACCTATTTGTATGTTGCATAGAATTGTTATGTGTTGTACTTTGTGGAATGTTGTAAGAATGTTATGGAACTACAACAGGCTACACTTGATATGTATATGTAACTCCTAAAGCCCCGTTTGGGCAGACTGGCACCCGTTGTCAATAAGGCCCGGGAAAACCAACATGTGTCTATGCGCTCTCTATACATATTATAGGGGATTTCTACATATAACACGCCTTTAAGAAAGTAAACAATAATAACAAGCCAAAAGGAAATGTATATGGCTAGGCTTTTAGGGCCATGGTGTCTATAGTACAAGACATGACTACACATTAATTTACATAGTTTACAAAGTCTCTAGATAAAAAAAAGTATCTGATAAAGGTCGAGACAGACCCCGCCTCGACTAACTATACAATAAAAAAATATAAGCTCTAGACACAGAGCTTCGAAGCAACCTAGAGCTTTGTAACAGCAGCTGGATGTCTTGTACTCCTACTGGTGAGATCTACTAGCACCTGTACCTGCAGCATGAAATGCAGGTCCCCCGTAAGGGACATCAGTATGAGATAATGTACTAAATATGTAAGGCAGGAAATACTGCATATGAAGTAACAACTCAAATGAAGCTATGCACTGGTATAGGTTAAGAGACCACCTTTAGTTGTACTGTGGAATCATGTACATTATGTTCTTTTATTAGTTTACCTTTACTATATACTCTGTGCACAGCTTGTAATACAAATGACAAGCTGATCAGTGGTAAATCTATATTGGAATCGGCCCTGGATATGCTTTTCCTTTAACCCCTTGGGCTACCTCCCGTGATAGGATTGACCCTGGCCAGGTGATTCTTCCACCCCTCGGGTTACCACCCATCAATAAGCAATATACTTTACTTTATCTTTCAATTACCTTTGAGATGATTCTTTTTGTGGTCGTAATATTAGAGCTGTTCGGTTGTAGATACAACATATGGCATGTAAATAATCACAAAAGACAATATCATAATGAAAAGAGTAGGATACACAAGTAATGAAATGCAACAGGGGTAGAACAACGCATGAACTTTATTTAGTAGAACAAACTCGTGTATCTTGATAAACAAGTATGTGTGCAGATTTAAAGGTGACTATGTATGGGAGCATATGAACATGTGAAAGAGTGGATACATGGTTAATAGTTGTGTTAGAGTTTGTAATTGCCTTTATGTGCCTAGGAAGAATCTAGATTTCATGCCAAGTAATATGAAATCGAGTAGTCTTACATACCTCGCTATACGACCTCACTATTACCTCAAGATAACCTTCACTTCCTCAAAATATTTATCTACAACATAGTAGGTGATATAACTAGCATTAGTAGCCAATAAATACATCTTGGTAGCCCAATCTCATAAAAAACAACATACGGGCAGCAAGCGGGTATTTATAAACCTGAGCATATTCTTTCAACCTTTCCGTCCCTAATCGTATTTCCTAATATGTATTCTCATATAAATATCATGTGCAGCCTGTCTAGTGCCATAACAGTCCTACAACAGCCCATAAAGCACAACATATAACAATTCTACACAACATACAAATAGGCAGCATAACGTTACGTCCCTTTGCCCCATTTTGATGTCGACAATCCCAAACCTGTTCCAACTTTAACCAAAATGTATCCAAAATTTTACACATAAAACTAGTCTTACAATAGTACACAAATAGTGTCAAATTAGGTGAAGGTCGTGAAACAACAATTTCCAATTATCAACCTATGAGTTTCTTTTAAGAGAACAATTATGACGTTATACAACAACTCTTTTTTAACGAACTGTAAAAGTGGTGTCGTAGCCTGGTTTAATCATTAACAAATAAACCTTTGTTAAATACATGACTGTTACTTCATAATAAATCAAATCAAGAAGAGAAAGTCCTCTTGAACAACAAGAAAAGCTCACAACAATCCTTAGGACACAGGTTGTCCGAAATTTCAGTACAATCATAATCAACATAGGCTATTGTTTTTCATAATAAAACCATAGTAAACACATATATAAACTAACTTACCACTACCTTTAAGGTGTAGGGCTTCTCCAAGAACCCCAAAAGTCCCCTTGTGGTTGCTTTGCTGGGTTAAGAAAGTGTAGAGAGAAAGTTTGTGAAAGCTGAAATTTTCCAAGTCTAAGAATGACTTAAAGGTTCTATTTGTAAGCCTTTTTAAAATAAATTTTGGACAACTTTATTGTGTGGTTTAAGCCTTATATTATTAAGGTGGTGGTGCAGCAGCTTGCCCCTTTCACGTGGGCCTAATTGGGTCTCAAAGTTGATGGGCCTTGGCTGCCCATTTTCCAAATTTCTCTTCACTTGGTTTGGGCCCAAATGGTTAAGTGGGTTGTGATGTACTTGGATCCTTTTTATATGCTTCTTGGGCTGAAATTAAATTCCATTTATGATGCTAAAACATGGACTAAAGTTACACCCTTAACACGGACTTTAATTATAATTGGACTTGGACAAATTCGACGTTGGGCCTCATCTCTGTTTAGCTAGCAATTTAAGCTAAACAACTGGGTGACTCACCTACTAGCTTACTAAGTCCTGTCAGCACCTCAATTCTCTCACTTTGTTTAAGGACGTGATCTCCTCAATTTGACTTAAAACTTATTTACAATCGACCCTCTTCAATGTTAGACATACATATCGCCCTTTAATTGGAGATTCAAACATTTTTAAAAATTGGCGCTAATTTTACCAAACCATATCATATTTCATTTGCATAGTACTAGTATTGTAAGATATGGGGTGTTACATCCTCCAGCCTTGGAACATTCGTCCTCGAATGTTAGCACAATTAGATAGCTTAACCAAGTTTAAACCTTTACTTATACAAACTTTTGATAACACACTAAGTATTCAATCACACGTACCTATTAATGTCCCAATTCTGCATGTTGGAATTCCACTTTAACTTCAAATAAGTAAGGGTATTTTGATTTTATTGCACCCTCGGCGTCCGATGTTGTTTCTTCTGCTACCTAGTTTCTCCAAAGTACTTTCACTGAAGCTATTTCTTTATTCCTTAGCTTCTTAACTTGACGATCTAGATTAGTAATAGGTACCTCTTTATATGTGAGATCTCCTGTAACCTGCACATCCTCAATAGGAGTGATACAAGATGGGTCACCTATGCATTTTCGAAGCATTGAGACATGAAAAACTGGATGAACCATTGAAAGTTGTTGGGGTAGCTCTAGTTCATATGTAACCTTCCCAAACCTCTTAATAACCTAATATGGCCCTATATAACGTGGGCTCAATTTTCCTTTCTTACCAAATCTCATAACCCTTTTCATTGGTGACACCTTTAAAAATACCCAATCACCTACTGAGAATTCCAGTCCTCTCCTCCTAGCATTTGCATATGATTTGTGATGACTTTGGGCTGTTTCTAGCCACTGTTGTATTACCTTAGCTTTTTCCATGCCTTGTTGTACTAGATCTGGCCCAAGCAAAGTGGTTTCACGCACTTCGAACCATCCAATTGGCGATCTGCATTTCCTTTCATACAAAGCTTCATAAGGTGCCATCTTGATACTCGCGTGGTAGCAATTATTATAGGTAAATTCAATAAGTTGTAAATGGTCCACCCAACTATCTTTAAAGTCCAAAGCACAAGATCGCAACATATCTTCAAGTATCTGAATTGTACGTTCTACTTGACCGTCTGTTTGAGGGTGGAATGTTGTACTCAAATTCACTTGTGTCTAAATTCCTTTGGAAGCACTTCCAAAACTTTGCAGTGAATTGAGCTCCTCGGTCAGATATAATGGAGATTGGGACTCCATCCTGACTATCTCTATGAGGTATAGCTTGGCATACTCTTTAGTTGTATAATCACTTCTGACCGGCAAGAAGTGTGTTGACTTTGTGAATTTGTCAACTACTGCCCATATGGATTCAAACATATGAAATGAGCGAGGCAACCTGGTAACAAAATCCATATTGATCATATCCCACTTCCATGTTGGAAGTTCTAGACACTGCATACAACCTCTTGGCTTTTGGTGTTCTGCTTTCACTTGTTGGCAATTTGGACATTGAGCCACAAATTCTTCAAGGTCCCTTTTCATGCCTCCCCATCAAAACATTCCCTTCAGGTCAAGATACATCTTAGTTAATCCTGGATGGATGGAATATCGGTAGTGATGGGCTTCTTCCATTATTCTTTTCCTTAGCCCATTAATATCAGGCACACATAATATATTTTCTTAATAAAGTACTACATTTTGTGTTTGGTCAAAGCCCTTTAACGTACCCTGACTCACCTTTTCCTTAAGCTATCGTAGTACAGGATCCTCAAACTATTTTTATTTCACCTTCATTACTAATGAAGATGCTGCTGCATTATGCACAATAACCTCTTCCTTTAGAGTCTCAAGAAGGACAACTCCCAAACTAGCTACCTGACGTAGATCCTTAGCCACTCCTTGACTTCTCACAGCTTGATCACCAGTATTCATGATTGCCTTATGACTCAGAGCATCGGCTACCACATTTGCCTTTATCAGATGGTATAGTATATCAATGTCATAATCCTTTATTAGCTCTACCCATCTCCGTTGTCTTAAGTTTAGGTCTTTCTGCTTAAAGATGTATTGCAGGCTCTTATGATTAGTATATATGTCAAAATGAACCCCATACAAATAGTGATTCCATATTTTCATAGAAAATACAATTGTTGCTAGCTCAAGATCATGTGTTGGGTAGTTTTTCTCATGTGGTCGTAGTTATCTAGAGGAATAAGCAATTACCCTACCATTTTGTGTCAGCACACACCCTAAGCCAACTCCTGAAGCACCGCAATACACTGTATACCCCTCGGTGCCTTCTAGAAGTACTAGTACAAGTGCAGAAGTTAGCTTATTTTTCATCTCCTAGAAGATCCTTTCACGTGCATCATTCCATTGGAACTTGGGTGCCTTATGTGTCAGCTTTGTTAGAGGTGCAGAAATAGAAGAAAAACCTTCGATAAACCTCCTGTAATAACCTGCCAAACCTAGGAAGCTCCAAACTTCCGTGGGTGTTGTTGGTCTAGGCCAATCTTTCATAGCCTCTATCTTTTGTGAATCAACCCTTATTCCCTAATCAGGCACAATATGTCCCAAGAATGCCACTGATTTTAGCCAAAATTCACATATAGAAAATTTGGCATATAACTGTCGATCACTAAGAACTTATAACACTTGTCATAAGTGATTTGTGCGGTAATCTTCTGATCTCTAATATACCAAAATGTCATCTGTAAACACTATCACAAACACATCCAAGAATGGCTTGAATACCCTATTCATCAAATCCATAAAAACTGTTGGTGTATTCATTAACCCAAATGACATAAAAAGAAATTCAAAGAGACCATATCATTTTCTGAAAGCAGTCTTAGGTATATCTTTCTCCTTCACCCTCACTTGGTGATAACCTGATCTCAAATCAATTTTTGAAAAGCATTTAGCATCCTACAACTGAACAAATAAATCATTAATCTTGGGGAGGGGGTATTCATTCTTAATTTTCACCCTATTCAATTTTCGATAATTGATGCATATTCTCATGGTGCCATCCTTTTTGTGTAAAAATAACACTGGTGCACACCAATGGGACACACTTGGTCTTATAAAACCCTTCTCCAATAAGTCTTTTAACTGCTCTTTTAATTCACGTAACTCTGTCAGGGCCATTCAATATGGAGGGATAGAAATAGGTTGAGTGCCTGGAAGTAAGTCAATACCAAAATCTATTTCTTGTTCTGGAGGTAAGCCTAGAAGTTCTTCAGGGAACACATCAACGAATTCATTCACTACTACAACTGATTGATGGGATGGTGATTCTGCCTCCATATATCTCACTCTAACTAAATGACATATATACCCCTTAGATATCATCTATCTGGCCTTAAAATAAGAGATAAAGAATAAGAGATAAGCTTACTCTTTGGTGCCCCAATATTTCCTTTCCATTCAAGAACTACCTCATTTGGAAAGTGGAAGTACCCTCTCTTATTTCGGCAATCCACGGTGGCATAGCAAGAAGCTAACCAATCCATACCCATTAAAATATCAAATTCCACCATTTCTAGCTCAATAAGGTCAGCCAATGTGTCATGGTCACAAACAGTTACTACACAGTCATAATAAACCCTTCTAGCCATAATAGATTCATCGGTTGGTGTAGACACTTCAAATGGTTTGTTCAATAATTTGGGTGTTCTCTTAAGCTTCCCAATGAAAGTGTAGAACCAAGGTCAAGTAATGCATATACATTATGTGAAAAGATGGACAATATGCCTATGACCAGATTAGGTGAAGCTTCCAAATTTTATCGACTCCCCAGAACATAAGTGTGATTCTGGACTCCGTTAGAGCTAGCTACCCCTCTAACACCTCTACCATAACTATAGATTCTAGTTCACCCCTACCTAATGGAGGAACTAACGATGATGATGCAATAGCTAACCCAGTAGATTGTGCTATATCACCCATACGCCTCCTCGAGCAATCTCTCATCATGTGATCTTGGGCACCACACCAATAACAAGCGTCTGTCCCAATAGGAAATGTACATGAATGACTTCTTCCACACTATTTACAAAGCTGCATAAGGGTCATTTGCCAGCCTGCTGAATATCCGCTGTCTGGGCGTCTTGCCCTTGATTTCTTGGACCAAATTGATTTCTCCTAGACCCCTGAAGTTGTGGCGGAGCACTGGCTGCAGAGTAGGAGGATGATGACCTAGGTGGTCTATTAGAAAACCGAGGCCTAAGCTCACCTTAGGGTAGTGTTAACTGCCCTATAGACCTGGCCCTCTTGGCCTTCCCTCTTTCCAACTCTTGTATCTTTCTCCTTTACCTCTGATCCTCTAATTTCTGTGCAAAAGATTGCATTCTTGCTATATCCATGTCTTTGTTCAAGGAGGAAATAGTACATTCTCTGACCAGATATGTATCCACTCTATCTATATATCGATGAACTCTATCTGCCATAGTAGCAACTACATTAGGAGCATACCTGGCTGGGGAATTAAATTGAAGGCTATACTCCCTCATGCTCATATTCCCTTGGTGGAGATTCAGGAAGTGATCTGCACGGGACTCTCCGATCTCTAATGGCATGTAATGATCAAGAAATGTCTCTTTGAACTCCTTCCATGTAGTTGGAGGTGCATCTATACTCTTAGATTTCTTCCAAGTTTCATAACACAATATAGCCACACCCTTCAACCTATATGTCGCTAACTCGATAGCTTCTGTACCACCCATATGCATAACATCTAAAGTGGTTGAATCTGATCAATAAAGCCTTGGGGATCTTCATTAGGATCTGACCCAGTGAAGGATAAAGGGTCCAAATTAAGGAAATCATGTATCCTTATGCCAACTGTCCTATTCGCACCACCTGCACCTGTAACTAGACCTTCCTGTCATTGACCTTGTCCAGCAACTATACGGGTCAATAGTTGGATTGTATTTCTCAGATCCTGCATGGTAGCATCCACTGGTAGTTCTAGGGGAATTTCACTACTTCCGGGTTAATCGGGAGCTAGAGGAGTTGGAGATGTCTGTGACAGAGACTCTTCTTAAACCTTATCTCGTTGTCTCACCTGAATGGGTATACCCACCACCACTTCTACTCCCTTCTGTTTACCTTTGTTTTGCCTGGTTTCTGGCATACTTGCTGTACAAAACAATTTAGGAGTTAGACATTATGCACCTATTACACTTGGCTCTATGGCACGATCTGAAGAATGAAAAGAAAGTAACAACTCCTAAATGCCACATAACCTCCTGCTTATAAATGCGATGCACTACACATCGATAAATAAGACTCTACATAGACACGACTTTGTAGACTCCCTAAGATGACTCGCTCTAATACCACTTCTGTCACGCCCAAAGCCTTGTTAGGGCGGACTGGCACTCATTTCCAATAAGGCCCTGGAGAACAACCCTGTATCTATGCAATCTCTATACATATTACAAGGGATTTCTACATTTAACATGCCTTTAAGAATGTAAATAGTAATTCCAAGCCAAAAGAAAATGTATATGGCTAGGTCGTTGGGGCCACGGTGTCTAAATTATGAGACATGACCATACTTTAATTTACATAGTCTACAAAGCCTCTAGATAAGGTTACCTGATAAGGGTCGGGACAAGCCCCGCCTTGACTAACAGTACAATACAAAAATATAAGCTGAAGACACAAAGCTCCGAAGCAACCTAGAGCTTGGTAACAACAGCTGGATGTCCTATATTCTTACTGGGGAGATCTGCTAACACCTGCACCTGCAGCATGAAATGCAGGTCCCCCGTAAGGGATGTTAGTACGAGATAATACAATGAATATATAAGGCAGGAAATACTAAATATGAAGTAATAACTCAAATGAAACAATGCACTGGTGTAGCATAAGAGACCACCTTTAGTTGTACTGTGGGATCATGTACTTTATGTTCTTTTTATTACTTTGCCTTTACTGTATAATTTGATTACAACATGAAATACAAATGACCAGCTGATCAGTGGTAAATCTATACCGGGATCAGACCTGGATAGGCTTTTCCTTTAACCCCTTGGGCTACCCCCCGTGAAAGGATCGACCCTAGCTAGGTGATTCTTCCACCCCTCGGGTTACCACCCATCAATAAGCAATATACTTTACTTTATCT
>JAOTQR010076119.1:0-13000 GCA_025774065.1 Solanum ossicruentum
ACATGACAATCAACCATGCCTCCACTATTTCACATGTTCATATGTTCCATATATGTAGTTACCTCCAAATCTACATAAACACTTGGACACCCCGCTACTTGAATTATTGTTGCTAAGTAAAGTTCACAAGATGTTTCATTTCATATGCGTTTGATGGGTTGTATAACATACTCCCTTCATTGCCATAGTGTCTTATATGATTTTTTGACATGTTCTATATTGCATATACAGCCATATAGTCTCAATATTATGACCACCAAAATAATAATCTCAAAGGTAATTGAAAGATAAAGTATACAGTTTTGATGGGTGGCAGCCCGATTGGGTTCAAGAAGAACCTAGCATAGGGATGATACCAATACAGTATTACGGGTGGTAGCCCGAGGGGGTTCAAGAAGAACCTACATAGGGACGATCCCAATACAGTTTACCACTGATCAGTTGGTCATTTGTATTACAGCTGTGCACAATTTTTAAGGTACAGATTTTACAGTAAAGGTAAAATAATATAAAGAACATAAAGTACATGATCCCACAGTGCTACTAAAGGTGGTCCTTTATGCTACATCTATGTACAGTTTCACTTGAGTTGTTATATCATGTACAGTGTTTCCTTCCTTATATACTCAGTACATTATCTCGTACTGATGTCCCTTACGGGAGACCTGCATTTGATGCTGCAGGTACAAGTTCTAGTAGATCTCCCCAGTAGGAGTACAGGATATTCAGCTGCTGTCACCAAGCTCCAGGTTGCTTTGGAGCTTTATATATGTCTAGAGCTGATGTTTATATTTTACAGTCAGTTTAGGCGGGGCCTGTCCCGACCCTTATTTGATACTCCCTATTATTTAGAGGCTTTGTAGACTTTGTAAATTAAAGTATAGCCATGTCTCATACTTTAGACAGCGTAGCTCCAATGACCTAGTCATATGCATTTTTTTCCTTTGGCTATTATCACTGTTTTCTACTTTAAGGCATGTTAAAGGTTGGAATCCCTTATCATACGTGTAGAAAGAGCATAGTTATAGGTCGGTTCTCCCGAGCCTCATCGGCAACGGGTGTCAGTCCGCCCTAATGGGACTTGGGGCGTGACAAAAGTGGTCCATAGGGTTCGATTTAGTAAATTTTTTAGATTCTACACGGCCCATAGATTAAAATTATCAATCTAAAGGCCTTGACCCCGAGGGCCTACGATTAGATATGTGGTGTGATTGACTTGTACCTACTTTCAAGATATCCTATTTGATGTCTCATTACAACACTAGAAAATATATATTTTCTTATTGCTTCAAGGCATTATTTCAAAGACTTGCTCAACTTGGTGATTCAAAGCACTTCCCAGTGGAGATGGGATTGCACTAGAGATCAACTTTTAGCTCTTCATATTTGCCTTAGTGATGGATCAATTGATGTGGTCCATTCAAGATAAGGTACCTTGGTATGTGTTATTTGCAGATGACATAAAACTGATCGATGAAAAGTGCAGTAAAGTTTATTCTAGGATAGAGGTGTGGATACACACCCTAGAATCTAAAAGGTTGCAGGTTAAATAGGAGACAAAGTATTTGGAATGCAAAATTTAGGTGATGCAATGTAAGAGGCAAGCATGGAAGAAAGGCATAACATATAGCTTATCCCCAAGAGGGATAGGTTCAAGTATCCTGGATTTATAATCTAGAGAAGATAGGACATCGACGATGAATATCATACATTGTATGGGTGCAACATGAATGAAGTAGAAGCTTGCATCCGAAGTCTTGTGTGATAAAAAAATACCACTCAAACTTAAAAGTAAGTTATATAAAGTTGTGGTTAATCCGACTTTGTTACATGGAGGGGAATATTGGTCAGTCAAAAACTCTTATATTCAGAAGATGCATGTCATGAAAATAAGAATGTTAAGGTGGATGTCTAGGCATACTAGAAGCAATAAGAATACACATAAGGATATCTAGAATAAGGTGGGAGTGCCTCCCTAGTGGACAAGATGAGGTAAGAAAGATTAGATGGTTTGAACTGGTGTAGGAGATGCGCAAACACACTAGTGAGGCATTACAAGAGGTTTGCAATAGTAGGTACAAAGAAAAGTAGAGGTAGGATGAATGAGTATTCGAAGAGGTGATTAGACAACACGTGGCATAACTTTCAGTTACCAAGGACATAATCTTAGATAGGAAGATGTAGAGAACGCATACTAGGTAGAAGGTTAGTAAGTTTTTTAGGCTTTAGGCTTGTTGGTGTTTGTTGTTGTACTAGCCATAGTTTATAGCTTTTGTTTTTGTATCCATCATCATCTATGTTGTATTGTGTTGCTATTATTGTACTATTCTGTTGTTCTTGCTTTCTTGTAGCCTTCGCACTACTTCCTTGTTAATTCTTATTTTTTTTCTACATTACTTTCTTCTTCTTTGCTCTTCAATTTGCTGCACTTAAGCTGAGGCCGAAGGGTCTACCGGAAATAGCCTTTATATCTCCATAAAGTAGTGGTGAAGTATGGGTATACTCTACACTCTCAAATCCGACTTATAGGATTTTATTGGGTATGTTGTTATTGTAATTGTTGTTGCACTCTATGAGGTATATGACGAAGGGTCAGTAATCTTAATGGGATTTAGGCTCACCCTTGTTAATTTTATGTTCTTGCAGATCCCTCTACTAGTTTGATTAACGATCAACTTTGATAGTGTTCGATACCTCATCAAAGTTCAACTAAGGTGAGCCACATAAAACAGTCGCGGTGGCACTTCAAACTAGTTTTTTCATTTTCTTTACTTTTGGGTTGTAACACAGCTTCATAATTATAGTCTAGGTAGTTGTCCTTTGACTGTGTATTTTAAGATAATAGTGACTTAGACTTGTACTTTTGGATATACGTAGCTTTTCATCAGAATTATTAGCCTTTATTACTTGCATTCCAAATATTTTTCTTTACTTTGAAAATAAGTTGAAGTGGCAACGAACAGGGTTTTCGTAGGGGTAGTGATTCTTTAGGTGCCATTCATAGCCCAAAGATTTGGATCTTGACAAACTTGGTAGTAAAATGAATTGAAGTGGCAAAGGACAGGGTTTGCCTAGGGATAGTGGTTCTTTAGGTGCCATTCATAGTCCAAAGATGTGGATTTTGACAAACTTGGAATTAGTGCTTAGGCTTTAAATTCATGTGACTCAAGGAGCATTGTCCTAGTAGAGACTTATTTTTAGATATGTTGTTAACAATATTATATTACATATATAAAGCATGAACTCCTAACTTGAAAGTTAAATTATTGAATTGTCCTTCTAAATTAAATATTAAATATTTTAGTTAAAAACAAAATATCTTATGCAGCCATTGCATTGTAGCGTTTCTTTTACTCTTTAAACTACCAGCCACCTCTTCATTTTTAAGACTCTTTAAATTAACAGACACCTCCTTCATTTTTGCATCCAGTTACAACCTTTAATAAATTTTGAATCATTTCCATATACAATTACTTCTGTTCTCCGTCTCCTTTGACTGATTTTCTCTACCATGTAACTCCCTCTTATTCCTCAAACTTTCATGTAATACCCCATACCTCGGAAAATCATATCAAGGCTTAAAATTTCATTTTCAGAAGAATTTTTGTAAGGACCCGAAACTTCGTAAAAGGTGTTTCTCATGAGTTTTTGGCCAGAGTGCCCTTCCAAGGACACTTTCAAGGCTCATGAATCACTTCACTGGCTGTGAAAGTGGCCTTGAAGGTGGCCTTAGCCAATATTCTGGGCTGCCTTGGCCATCTTGGGGGTTGCCAGTACAAGTGTGCCACCATAGGCACACACCACGGCTCGTGGACCTCACCACGGACCATGGTGTGGTCCATGAAATGCCACTTCACTTGGATCAGCCCCATCTTAGCATGGGGTTCGCTTCACGAGGCAGTTTCACGGGCCTTGGTGAGGTTCATGGCCCGTGAACCACTCCTTGGAAGTGCCAGTCCAACTTTTTCAAGCTTGTTTAATGAGGTTAGTTTGGTAATTTCCTCCAACTCTAGGATCTTTTAGGAGGATAAATGACTATATTATCCTTCTAATTCAGCCCCTATGCCTTTCCTAACACTTCATGCATGACTTAAACACTTAGCCTCACAATTTTATCTCTCAAAATACTCTAATTCCTACACTCAAGTTCAAACTAAGGATTCATCTTGGTACAGGGTTCAAGGTTCAAGATGATTTCCTCTCAAGTTCTCCAACTAAACTTAGGTATGTGGGATTCATCAATGATCTCCTTTCAATCATGGGGCCTAAATCTATTTTCAGTTGATTTCATTTATTTTCAAGCATGATCTAAAATAGGTTTTTCATGATTTGATCTTCAAATGTAAAGATTATGTTATGGACTATGTTTAAATTATGATTTAAGCATGATTTTAAGTTTAATTCTATTAGGTCATATGGTTTTCATAAGATTTGAACTTACATGACTTGATGAACTATGAATTTGTGCATAGGTGACTTCAATTGTGAGTCAAATGTTCTTCTATTTATAGATTATACATGATGGTACTCAAATACCATGATTTGAACTTGATACTCATGTACCCATGCTATACCCTCATCTCTCATCCTATAATCATGCATGTACATAGCTTTTACATGACATTTTGGCTAAGAATATGAATACAATTATGGACATGAATATGATTTATGAAATGATCTACCCCATGCATTGATGAGGATAGGTACAACCCTCCCTTTACACTAGCCTGTATGAGTTGATGTGTACTGATGAGGATACACACAACCTTTCCTTTACACAGGTTATTAAATGAGCTATTCCTATGCATGATATTATGAACTATATGAGATTTTGATCAAACTTATGATTATGTGACAAGTATGAAAGTGTGGTGATGAAAGGCCCACACTCCATCACACGAGATAAGATCAAGAAGCTATTCTATGTTTTCATGATTTTGTTATGACATGGACGGTTATTAGATATTGCCCCTCCCATGGTTTGGTATGACATGACTTGTGACTTTGTGATATCTCACCTATGCTCGTGATCTCCCACAAGGTTAAAGATTTTCATACAAAGGCTTATGGCATATTTTCCATGACTCACTACTCTTACTATGATTTTAAGTTTCCATTACAACTTATGATATTTTACAAGGCGTATGATTTTCTTAAAGTGATTCATGACTAAATTGTGAACTATGGCATTCATGGCATCTTGGTATGATGATCTCTTCTCTACCTTGTTTCTATATACACGCCTTTGTCTATGTATCATGACTATGCAGGTTATCATTATATATCTATATTGTATTGCATGCCCGCATACTTAGTACATTCAAATTAACGAATGCATACTCTATGCCTACATTATATCACAATGTAGGTACAGGTGCAGGTGCTCATCCTCATCCTCACGGCTAGATCTAGGTTATTAGACGATCCAGATTGGGTGAGTCTTCATGCTTCGGGAAAGAGCCTTCTATCCTTCTCTTATATCATGCTATGTATTTTGAGACTATCTTTTCTTTATGTTGAGGGTGACCCACGACCTGTCAAAGCCCCATGTATGATAACGAGTTAAAGGCATTTGTTGGACCAATGTAGCGATTTCAAATTTCAGTCTTGTATACTCTTATGTCATGTATAACTTCTATAACTTGAGGTATGCTAGTATTGCTTCCGCTTATGTTATTCTTCTATTGATTACCTTGAATGCTTATGTTATACTAAGGAGGAGGCTAGTTTGAGGTTCCTTCGAGAATCTCATTCGCCGTGTTACGACTAGGCCCTAGGCTTAGATCGTGACATTTTACAACCATTGTCATACTTTCCACCAATTCTTTTACATGAAAAGATAATAATGTGTATTGTTTGACATCTCATAGTGAAAAGAGTTAATTTGTCACCAATTCTTTTACATGAAAAGATAATAATATGTATTGTTTGACATCTCAAGTGGGGAAAAATTAACTTTTTTTTCTCATTTTAGAATTTTATGAGTAATGTTGGCTAAAATTTCGATTGAAATATTAACCCACATCCAACAATCTCTTGCGCATCATTGTATATTTTTCTAATAGAGGTAAATGAAAAAGGCATTTCTTCTTCTTTGGGTAGTCTCTTGCTAATCATTGTATTGGTGCCGATTGAAGCAATGTAGTTGGTTGATGGCGTTTTCTGTTCTTTCAAGCTTCAAAAGTTTCATAACATCTATCAAGCCCAATAGTGTGAGTTAAAGAAATTTTGTTGATCCCTATGAGTTTTATAAGACACATGATTTTTCTCTAATAAACTATAATATAATCCCTTCATATTTCTCTAATCGAGTTTGATCAATTTTTTCACAATTTTTTAGGATACTCTTTATTAAATATGTGATGAAATTTGTGTTCTATGATTTTTTTAACTCATATTTAAGCCGCTACATATTCCTTGGTACTTATAACCAAAAAGTATCTTATGCAACTAGTGGATTGCGGTGTGTCTTTTACTCTTTAATCTAACAGGCACCTCTTTATCTTTAAGACACTATTTAAATTAATAAATTAATAGGCACCTATTCGTTTTTGCTTCCACTTACAACCTTTAATACCATTTGAATCATTTCCATATACAATTACTTATGTTCTCTTTGTCTCCTTTGACTGATTTTCTCTACCATTTAGCTCCATCTTATTCCTCCAACTTTCACTACCATTGTCCAAATTTTTCACCAATTCTTTTTACATGAAAAATAATAATAATATCTACTATTTGACATCTCGAGTGAGGAAAAAACTAAATCTTATCACTATCACCGATTTCATTTTAAAATTACATATGATTAATGTTGACCTAAATTTTGATCAACATTTTAACCCACATCAAACAATCTCTTGCTCATCATTGTATATTTTCCTAATAGTGGTAAATGGCAAAGACATTTCTTCTTCTTCGGATAGTCTCTTGCTAATCATTGTATTGGCACCGGTTGAAGCAATGTCGGTGGTTGATTCATGGGTCCATTTCACCCATAAAGCCAAACTAGTTTCATCTCTTCTACTCAATTTCAAAACATGAATTTTATGGGCTTTCATGCATGAATTTCCATTGCTTAACTTATCTTCTAAAGAGTATAATTATGCCTATATATGAATGTTTAAGCTTCAATTACATGAAATTGCATGAACTTCATGGTACAACATCTTCAAGCTTATTGGATTTATGAAATCTATGCATGGGTACTTCCAATTTGTGTTCAAATGATCTTAAACCATTGAAATTTAGTTTGAATCTACTTCAATTACATGGTTTAAAGCTTACATTTCATGAACCTATAATCATGCATCAAGTTCACTCAAGTATGACTATGTTAGTACAAGATCCTAAGTATGAAAATGATTATGCAAGTACAAGCTCTCAAGTATGAATGCGATTATGGCATGAATATGATAAAACAAGGATGTATTTACACAATTATGAGTACACTATTGTGTATTGATGAGGATAGGTACAAACCTTCCCTTTAAGTAAGTCACGAAATGAGCTAATCCTAAGCATGAAAGTATGTATTCGAAACTATGATTAAAGTTATGAACTTAAGTATACTTTTACTTCACGACATGTATATATATATTCCATGGGACGAGACTTAACACCAATGAGACATAAGGTGGGGGACTATCCCTAAGGGTCCGTATATAAAGTTTTTATATCTCATAACTATGTGCCACCGTAGGGTTATGTTTTAGCTATATAGTGTTATGATTCATGACCCACAAAGTAGGGTAGCGTTCTACCTTGGCAAGTAGACTCCTCTTTCTCTGGTGTAAGGCAACATCGGGATTCCATGTTGTAGATCGTGTTGTCTTATTGTTGATTATGGTCACTTCCCATATATGTATTGACTATTTTACTCATGTACACTCATGGCATCTCATGCATGACTTTCATTACTCCTCGATGTACTTTGTTATGATTGCTTGTGCACCTTACTTGTTTATGCTATTATGTGCTTCTTACTGTCTTTAACATGCATACTTGGTGTATTCCACATACTAAAGCATATTTTGCCTGCATGATTTCAACATATAGGGACAGTTGATTACCCTTCACAGCCCTATGCTTAGTTCCATCTAATTACTAGTAGCTTGTTGGTGAGTTATACTTTGGGGGCAAAACATGTTATATCTAGCCTATATTACTGCTTATGTCTATTTTGAGACTTCAGTTTTTTATCTTTATTGAGAGTGAGCCCAGGATATGTCTTGTCACCTACTTGGTCTAGTATGTAGAGGCATGACTTTGACACTATGTACATAGCTTGACTCTATTTTGTTGTTCTATCATTTGTGACTCAACTTTTATTCCTCTGTTGGCTATGATCTATGTTTTAACTGATGAATACTTATGATATGCCAAGAAGGCTAGTTTGGGGTTTCCCTCGGGGATCTCATTTGTTGTGTTACAACTAGAGTCCTAGCTTAGATCGTGACATGGAGTCTTTCTAAAATTCTCCCCTCCAGATTTTGATAACACTCCAACCACTATTGTGGCTCTGAAGTTCATAAAGAAGTGTGAGAAGGTACTTCTTACCATGAGTATTTGAGACACACATGGTGTAGGCCATACTATCTTTCCACTATTTGGTATAGCTGAGTCTTGGTAGCCCTCTTATCAGAGAGGTAGGCCGCCAGTTGGACCTCCACAGTTGATTAGGAGTGAGTTTGTGGTCTTGTTCATGGAGAAGTTCATTGATTAGACTCAAGGTGAGGAGAGGCACTGCTAGTTTGAGCGGGTAGAGTAGGGAGCTACGACTATGGTTAAGTATGATGCTATTTTAACTAATTTAACTCACTATACACTTGATCCCTACAAACAGGTACAAGGTGTTAAGGTTTGTTGATGAGTTTCATTACAGTATTCAAGTTATGTTGGTGACCAGAAGCCACCATGGTACATACTTGGATGTTAGGGAATGGGATGTTTCCACCTGAGTAGAGGCAATGTGGACTCATGAGGATGCTAAGCAAAATAGGAAGAACACTCATCATTTCGTATCTACTAAGAGTGCTCTAAATGAGGGCAGGGAAAGTCATAGTCAAGGTTCTTCTAAACCAGTTCAGGTAGCCTCACTTCCTCTTTCAGCACTCCACTTGCTCATCAGGGGCAATAGCAAGCATTAGCGAAGTGGTAGTTCATCATTTCACACTTGTAAGTCATGTAGCAGGGTACATTATGGCCAATGCAAGAAAATGAGAAGCAGAGAGTCATTTTATTGCAATGAGTTGGGACATTATGCTAGATATTATTACTCAGGGGATGATACTTCAGCTAAGACATCAACTAGACCATATGGTTCTTCCGTTACTATTCAGACCCTAGATCAGTAGGACTTTTACTCGGGCTACTCATGTATTAACACATAGAAAGTGCAGGCAAGGGAAACCTCCCTGTTTTTAGATTGGTCAAACAAGATTCGGATGCATCTAATGCAGTGATTACAGGTATACTTTCCATATGTTCTCATGATACTTTCGCACTAATAGGCACGGGATCTACTTATTCATATACAACACACCCCATGCACTCACATAAGTGGGGCCTGGGGTCCATATATTCATATTGTCGCTATATTTTGCTTTATACTTGACTAAGATCATCGTATACTAGATCTTCATATACTAGAAGTAGTATCAGAGCGGGTTATCCTAGGGAGTCTACAAAACCGTGTCTATTAGAATCTTGTTTATCGATGTGTTCTGCACCACATTTATAAGCAGGAGGCTACGTGACATTTAGGAGTTGCTACTTTCTTTTCATTCTTTAGATCGTGCCATAGAGCTAAGTATAATAGGTGGATTGTGTCTAACCACTAAATTGTTTTGTACAACAAGTATGCCAGAAACCAGGAAGAACAAAGGTAAAGGGAAGGGAGTAGATGTGGTGGTTGGTATACCCAGCCAAGTGAGACAATGAGATGAGGTTTGAGAGGAGTCTTTATCACAGACATCTCCAACTCCTCCAACTCCTGATGAATCGAAAAGTAGTGAAATTCCCCCAGAACCACCAATTGATGCTACTATGTAGGATCTGAGAAATGCAGTCTAACTATTGACCCGAGTTGCTGGCCAAGGTCAAAGGCAGGAAGGTCCAGTTATGGGTACCAATGGTACGAATAGGGCAGCTGGTACAAAGATACATGATTTTCTTAATTTGGACCCCCCAACCTTCACTGGGTTAGATCCCAATGAGTTGGGACATTATGCTAGATATTATTACTCAGGGGATGATACTTCAGCTAAGACATCAACTAGACCACATGGTTCTTCCGCTACTATTCAGACCCTAGTTTAGTAGGACTTTTACTCAAGCTACTCATGTATTAGTACATAGGAAGTGCAGGTAGGGGAAACCTCCCTATTTTAAAATTGGTCAAACAAGATTTAGATGCATCTAATGCAGTGATTACAGGTATACTTTCCATATGTTCTCATGATACTTTCCCACTAATAGGCACGGAATCTACTTATTCTTATACAACATACCCCATGCACTCACACAAGTAGGGCCTGGGGGTCCACATATTCATATTGTCGCTATATTTTGCTTTATACTTGGGTAAGATCTTCATATACTAGATCTTCGTATACATAGAAGTGGTATCAGAGCGGGTCATCCTAGGGAGTCTACAAAGCCGTGTCTATTAGAATCTTGTTTATCGATGTGTTGTGCACCACATTTATAAGCAGGAGACTACGTGACATTTAGGAGTTGTTACTTTCATTTCATTCTTTAGATTGTGCCATAAAGCTAAGTATAATAGGTGGATTGTGTCTAACCACTAAATTGTTTTGTATAGCAAGTATGCCAGAAACCAGGAAGAACAAAGGTAAAGGGAAGGGAGTAGTAGTGGTGATTGGTATACCCAGCTAGGTGAGACAACGAGATGAGGTTTGAGAGGAGTCTTGATCACAGACATCTCCAACTCCTCCAACTCCTGATGAATCGAAAAGTAGTGAAATTCCCCCAGAACCACCTATTGATGCTACTGTGCAAGATCTGAGAAATGCAGTCCAACTATTGACTCGTATAGTTGCTGGCCAAGGTCAAAGGCAGGAAGGTCCAGTTATGGGTACCGGTGGTACGAATAGGGCAGCTGGTACAAGGATACGTGATTTTCTTAATTTGGACCCCCCAGCCTTCACTGGGTCAGATCCTAATGAAGACCCCCAGGACTTTACTGATCAGATTAAGCGTTCTTTAGATGTTATGTACGTAAGTGGTACAGAACTTGTCGAGTTAGCGACATATAGGTTGAAGGGTGTGGCTATATTGTGGTATGAAGGTTGGAAGCAATCTAAGGGTATAGATGTACCTCCAACTACCTGGGAAGAGTTCAAAGAGGCATTTCTTGACCATTATTTTCCATTATCGATCCGAGAGGCCCGTGCAGATCAGTTCCTAAATTCCATCAAGTGAATATAAGTGTGAGGGAGTATAGCCTTCAATTTAATTCCCTGGCAAGGTATGCTCCTAATGTAGTTGCTACTATGGCCGATAGAGTTCATCGATATGTAGATAGGTTGGATACGTATCTGGCTAGAGACTACACCATTGTTTCCTTGAACAAAGATATGGACATAGCAAGAATGCAGGCTTTTGCACAAAAACTGGAGGATCAGAGGCAGAGGAGAAGGACACAAGAGTTGGAAAGGGGGCAGGCCAAAAAGGCCAGATCTACAGGGCAGTTTATACCGTCCCAAGGTGAGCTTAGGCCTCAGTTTTCTAATAGACCACCTAGGCCATCATCCTCCTACTCTGCAGTCAGTGCTCCACCACAATTTCAAGGGTCTCGAAGTAATTAGTTTGGTCAAAGGTGAAGGGCAAGGTGCCCGAACAATTGGTTGTTCGATAGGCCAACCAATGACTCCTAGGCAGCCTTGTAAATAGTATGAAAGAAGTCATTCGGGTATATGTCGTGTTGGGACAGACGTTTGTTATTGGTGTGGTGCGCCAGGGAACATGATTAAGGATTGCCTGAAGAGACGTATAGGTGGTATAGCACAACTTACTAAGTCAGTTGTTGCATCATCTTCATCAGTTGCTCTAGCTGGTAGGGGTCAACAGGCAACTAAGGGTCGTGGTAGAGGTGATAGAGGGGCGATTAGCTCTAGCGGAGTCCATAATCGCACTTATGCACTGGGGAGTCGGCAGAATTTGAAAGCTTCACCCGATGTGGTCACAGGTACATTGTCCACCTTTTCACATAATGTATATGCATTAATTGACCCTAGTTCTACACTATCATACATCACTCCACTAGTTGTTGGAAAGCTTAAGAGAACACCCAAATTATTGAGCAAACCATTTGAATTGTCTATACCAACCGGTGAATCTATTATGGCTAGAAGGGTTTACTATAACTGTGTAGTAACTTTTTTTTGATCATGACACATTAGCTGACCTAATTGAGTTGGAAATGGTGGAATTTGATATTATAATGGGTATGGATTAGTTAGCTTCTTTTTATGCCACCGTGGATTGCGGAACTAAGAGAGTGTACTTCCACTTTTCAAATGAGGCAGTTTTTGAATGGGAAGGTAATGTTGGGGAACCAAGGGTAAGTTTATCTCTTATTTTAAGGCAAGAAAGATGATATCCAAGGGGTATATATGTCATTTGGTTAGAGTGAGAGATATGGAGGCAGAATCACCAACTCTTCAGTCAGTTCTGGTGGTGAATGAATTTGTCGTTGTGCTCCCCGAAGAACTCCCAGGCTTACCTCTTGAACGAGAAAGAGATTTTGGTATTAACTTACTTCCAGGAACTCAACCTATTTCTATCCCTCCATATAGAATGGCCCCGGCAGAATTACGGGAATTAAAAGAGTAGTTAAAAGACTTACTAGAGAAGGGTTTTATAAGACCTAGTGTGTCCCCCTAGAGTGCACCAGTGTTATTTGTACGCAAAAAGGATGGCACCTTGAGAATGTGTATTGACTATCGACAATTGAATAGGGTGACAATTAAGAATA
>JAOTQR010076130.1:0-12999 GCA_025774065.1 Solanum ossicruentum
CCCGGGAGAAGAAAATCTGTCTGCATTTAGCATTGACTTCACCTTTCAATGGATTGGCTGCAGTAGCGGATTCTTCTTGTAAATTTAAAACCGTTGGAAAGCTAGCGGAAGCGCCCTGCTGGGTAAGGGCTTCTTCTGGTTCCGGTTAGAAGGATGTAATTTCCTTATGCCCGAGAACTTTAAGGAGGAGTTTACCAAGGCATTTTCTTGTACAAATCGCCATGTGTTAGGCAAATCACTTTCAGTTATTTATGATTTTATGGAAGAAAGCGGGCTGAAGCCCCTTTTGAAGGGCGTAGAAGCTTGTGTTCGAGGGGTAGGGGGAGAAAGCTAGTTCTCTAACAGAGAAGTAGGGGGGTTGCGGTAATGCCAGGACTTGAAGGGACTGAGGAAGACGGGTGGATTATAGGGGAGATGCAACGAGAACCTACTTTCTTAATAAAGAGCAGTTGGTTGACTTTTTTTGGCCAGTTTATCAACTATTCCCCACCGCCCCTCGGCCTCCACTCCCTAGCTCCAAGTGGCTTTTCTCCCCTTGTCCGAAGGAAAGACCGCCATTTCATAGCGCCTGGGGAAGGCAAGTTTGATCTTCGGGATAGGAGTTGGCGGTCTTCTTTAAGAGAACTTCAATCTAATACTCATTATGGATGAGCTCACATCGACGGGAAGGTTTGGCACCTCGATGTCGGCTCTTCGCCACCTGGGGCAAGCTTCCCGGTGCCAAGTAAGCCAAGCCGGCAGCGTCAGGGAGGGTCTTTCTAATGAATTTACATACTGATGAGCCAAAGCTAGAAAGGCTATTTTGGTAGTAAAGAGAGAACCCCGATCAGTAGATAAGTGGAGTGCATAAGCCACTTTAAAGAACTGCATCCTTTAAAAATGAATTCCAATTTGGATGCAAAAGATTGATAGATGAGATGGTCCGGAGCGGAAGTAGAGTCTCGGTTGTGACTGCATATCGAAACTGAAGAAAGAAAAAGAATGTGGCAAAGCGATTCGAGGAATTTCTGACACAAGTATTCAATTAGTTCGGACTTGTTTAGTTTGGAACCAAGACAAAAAAAGTGCTTCTAGACCGAATGCTCCTATCTCTCGGCAAAGATCGTGTGTTATCGAACAATTTCCTGCAACTCTTCCCGCCTGCTGGGGGATGGGCGGAAAGGGCTAACTCAACTCCACCAGGATAAGTGTGAACCTTTGCGATCGTGGGGTCACTAAATGAAGTCCTCCCTTTCTTTCGGAGGTGCTGACCCGCAGCGAGGCAGAGATGACTAAGTGACATATGTTATATGGCGACGACAACAACATGTTCGTAGAAGGAGATAAGAGGTGGAGCCAACGACCTACTAAGACTAACCTATCTACAACTACATCCTCATGTTCATTGACGAAAGTCTTTGGCTAATAATGCCGAATCCTTGCAAGAGGGGGGTAGACCGGTCAACCAAATAAACAATCGCAATCGCTACAAGCAAAGGTCCGTTCCCCCTGTCTTTTCCTCCTTGCCTTGATCACTCCCGTCGGTTATGAGCCAAGAAGAGCAAGCACTCATAGTGTTAGTCTCCCTGGAAGAGGAGCCCCAGAAGTGGGTTTAGGTCTTAGTGCGCCTTTCTCATTTCGAGGAAAAAGTGCGGAAGAAAAAGGAAACAACGGAGGGATCCGAATCGGACCTAGACCTCATGATAGTCAATATGGGGCCTCAGCACCCATCAATGCACGGTGTTCTTCGACTGAGAGGGGCGGAAGTTTAATAGTTGAATTAATTGCTTTTTTGTTTAATTAATTACTTGAAATTGTCAATTGATTTTTCCAAATAGAATAGATAGCTCGACTTCAAGTATAGTTCAGTTTCATACTTTAATTAATTAGGCAATTACTTGCTTTTTTCAAATCGAATATCTAATCCAAGTTGAATACTTTAATTAATTAGACATTCCCTTAGTTCCACTCGCCATCAAGCGACTATAGTAAGTCGTTCAACTCGTGCTTTTGATAGGCAGTTTTTCTTTTACAGTCAAAGCAGGGACTTAGAGACTAGCATCTGATTATGGGCATCTTTCGATTGAGTAGGTCAGGAAAGAGACAACAGGCGATTATCCCTGTTGGAAATGTTGATTAATTCCTCTATTTTCCTGCTTGAAACATTGACAGGGTGAGATATTGCTTCACTATACTTTCAGTCGAGCTACTTCGTTCCTTTCCTTCTTTTCTTAGTTTGGGCTGAATCTTCTTTCACTCTCCCTTACGGTCGAATGAGTCTAGAATGGCCCCAGCAGAATTGCTGGAATTAAAAGGGCAGCTAAAAGAAGACTTATTGGATAAGGCTTTTGTAAGACCTGGTGTGTTCCCCTGGGGTGCACCAGTGTTATTTGTTCAGGCCGTTGGATAAATTCGATTCCCTTTCTCCATCACGCCTAAGAAGATGCCGCTCGGAATTGACAACCCTACCCGGTGCGCGTCGTCAAGTTTCATCTGCTCAACAACCTTAACCGCACAACCCTGGGCTGGGCCTCATGAGGTACTGCCGAGGAACTGATGAGTCGAGTGAAGCGATAGGGGTGAATACTTTCATTAATAGCATGCCTGAATCCAACTGGGGTTCGCGTTGGTGCTTTCTATTTCTATTCTCTTTCTATAAGTAGTAGTTGATCCCGAGGTCAAGGGATAGGCTTGATGCCAGATCCACTTTGAGGTTGATTCTAACTACTTGTTTGAATTGCTTTGTTTGCAGCTTTCTTGCTACTACGTACGGGTTCCCTTGCTTAGTCATTCCAACACCCAACGTTCAGCACCAACGGGATAGGTACGAAGTTAATAGTGGTTCTGCAGAGTTTGCAAAGCCTTTTAGGTTTCGGGATGTTCCACTTTTTAGCCTTTTCCCTTGCTTGCTTTACAACTTTCAAGCAATTAACGTTCAGTTGAATAGTTGATTTACCTTTTCCCTTGTCTATTTTTCTTTCTTTTTAGAGCGGAAACCCACTTTTCTAAGCGAATGTCACTCCATACCAAATGTTTTCCCTTGCTTGCTTTTTTGCTTTGCTTAAGCGACTAAGTTTGGCCTAATCTCGCATGGGAAAGGGAAAGCAAAAGGTGGAAAGCCTGGACTTCATTTTTGCATTAGGCGAGAAGGGGCAAGGCAGGATGGATAAAGCACCAATGTCCGAGGAAGAAAGTAGTGAGACCGAAGGAGTTCCATGAAATGGAACAACTATGAAGAATGACTACAAGCGAGAGAGGAAGGAATGTTTTGTTTAAATCTCATATCTGGAAGTTGAATTTGCTAGTCGTAGGTTGGGTGGTTTTAGCCCGGGTGTTAAACTAAATGTTAGAAGGAAATCGGACTTTTTCAATCTGGAAGAAGTCATGAGCGTCCGGAGTCTCCATAAGGCGTGGAATTAGTGGGAAAACTTAGATCCAGAGGTGCGGGAGTCCAACCCACAAGGTGTCGTGACTTTCCTTCATGATTTGCCTCCTTATATTCACTTCAAGACTGGTTCTGAACGCCGCGTAGCATCATCTTCAACCAGCTACTAAAGAATTGCTTATCAAATTTGATCATCCGAGCATTTTTCTGTGGACTTCCGAAAATCTATTCACGTGATCAAGCAAAGCAGCAAATCCTTATGTCAAAGAATCAGCATGTCGATTGACTCTAAAAAAAGGCCTCAAGTTCTTATTCAAAAAACCTCCTAGTCTGATATGTGGGCTTTATTCATGGAGATTCTTCCACACATAAAGTAAAACCTTCTCCTTTACTAAATTTCATGATTTTTAAGGTTGAATTCTTTACGGATAAATATTATCATGCACTGTATACATGAATTAAGTTGAAATTCATCAAGTAATGATTTGATTATGCTTGAATACCATTGGGGTTTGAGATTATGATAGATTTTATGATTCTATAGCCATGCAATTTATGATTCCATGAAAGTTATGAAAGAACTTGTAAATTTTAGTTGGATTTCTTGATACATAAATTGGGGTTTTACTATAATATTGGTGGGTTGATTTGAATGACTTCAAAATGAAAGGATTTTACTTTCTCATGTCTTATATGATTGAGTTGCATTGTTTTAAGCATAAGTACACATACCCACCATGTTTTGATCAAGTTATGTGACAAGCTACTATGTTGATGAAATCCTTATTGTAAGAGATGTGCATTATGAATATTGAAAATGTTGAAGGGCTATTAGGTATGCTATGAGCTAACAAAAGTGTTATGAATGTTAAAAAATAATGTGAAGTCATTTTCTTTGAATTTAAGAAGCTTGGAATTGATGAGCTACTATATGAAAATATTATGATGTTTTGCCAATAATGATTATAAGTATGATTTGAGTCTTCTTTGGGAATTATGACCTAGCACCGAGCAAACCTTGGTAGGTAGCCACTGTCCCTTAAATATGTTACCACCATAGGTTGTGAATCGCTTGTGACATGACCAACTGAAAAGGGGGAGATCCCATAAGGTACATGCCACTTAATATCTGAAAAAGGGTGGGGTTCCCATAACTCTTCTATCCTCTATTATTAAAAAAGGGTGGTGTTCCCATAAGGCTATTACATTGTAATTTACCAAAAAGGGGGAGTTCCCGTAAGGCAACCAAAAAGGGTGTTGTTCCCCTAAGGTATTTGTGAAGCACTTATCCAAAAAAAAGGAGGTTCCCATAAGGGGAGTGTTTGGTTTACTTAGGCAGAGTGGACTACTCATTTATTCGGTATGGAGTGAACACCGAGATTCCAAGTAGTAGCTCGCTTAGTCATAATTGTTGGTTATGATCCTTTCCCATCTAAGTATGATATGATTTATGATTTAGTTTTCCTCATGCACATTTTGGCTAAAGCATTGATCATTCATGTCATATTGAGCTTATATCCATTCACTATGTATATGCATATTGTTTAATTGTGGATTATGTTTCCTTGTTGCATGGCAACTCGAATACTTAGTACATTTCAAGTACTAACACATACTTTTTGCCTAAATGATGAAACCATGTAGGGATCCATGTGGCTAGCCGGATTATTTGAAGATTTGTATTGGTGAGTCCTCATCTGGGGACAATATCCACTTTACCTTCATGCATTTTGTTAAAACCTATCTATTTTGGATATTTATCTATTGAGGGTGAGCCCAAGAGATGTCTTGGCCCCCGTTCCATTCGTATTAGAGATATTGTTAAATATGAGAATGTATGTTATGAACTTGACTCTTATTATGCTTATGTAATTATGGAAGAAATCCCTAAGTCCCTTTTTTCCTTCTATGCTTGTTGTATGTTGATGATAAGATGGAAATTCCAAGTCCCTGAAACATCCCCATAGCGTGAGTCATATTTACCCATCCCTTAGAATTTATTTGTTATGTGATTCATGCAAATTCTCTTTCTTGTGACATCCCCATATCTTGAGTCCAAGGTCCCTCTTCCCTTAGAATTATTTGTTACTTGCTTATGATACACTCAAATTTATACTCCAAAAGGAATAGTAAAGCAGTTGTTGATCAAATATATAACTCAACAAGAGTTGAGGTCGATCCCATAGGGAATGCATGAGAATAAATCTATTAGCATCCTTTTTCAAATGTAATACTTATTCCCAAGGTAAAACACATAAAGTAAATGGGGGGTTTTGGTTTTTTTGCAAACGCCATTACTAAAGTAAAGTAACAAAAAAGTACAAAGACTACTGAATTTCAACAATTAATGCGAAGCTAGGACTGTGTTCCCCATGACATCTAATGTGATAGCCGCGTCTACATGGTAAACTCATTCAGGATTACGTATACAAGATCTAACAAATTATGTAACATTTGATTCACCTTTGGGTCCTTCTTAGATGTATTTCATTCATCACCTTTCGGTCTCAAAATGTATACTTACTAACCCTTGTTATCTACCCAAGAATACTCTCATCTTTTGGTCTCAAGTACTTAGACCAGGTTAAAAACCCCAAATTTCTGTTGTGGAAGTCTTTTCCTAATCACTGCACCCTTTTTGTGCATGTAATGAATACAGGCTAACCCTAATGTGTCGACTCATTAAGGAAGAAGTTAAAGTGAAGAATACTATGATATATGCTAATCAATCCTAACATTTACCCCATATTCGTCTATCTTATTGATTTTTCATAGTTACCACAACTTTGGTTATGGGTTCATCCTAACATATTCAAGAAAGGTAGCCCACAACAATATGAAGGGTTCATTATAAAGAACTTACTATTGAAGAATTAATGGATCCATAGATTATAATCTCGAATAAGATAATTGAAATCTAATTATTAGATGAAATTGAAAGCAAAATAGTGTTCTTCTTGTGTTCTCTGTCTCTAGTAGTCCAAGACTTGGTAAAAATGGAATAAAAATAATATATATATACAAGGGAAACCTAATCCAACTTAAACTAGGAAAAATGACATCGTCGTGGGTACGGACCACAACATGGCTTGTGAGACACTAGATGGTATGTTTACCAGTCTGTGGTGACACTTGTCTTCAGACTTTCATCTTCTCTTCATGCTCATTAACATGGCCAGTCTAAGGGTCAACGATCCCAAAGGCGGACCGTATCCCCTGCCTTTTAATTTTTGTTTCTTCCCTCAACATCACAACCCAAATCACGGACCGTGGTTGGTCACATGGCCCGTGGCAAGCCCCGTCTCTTACCACTTGTACGCTTATTATTTTCGATGGTGTTGGCCTGTGAGACCCTATGTTTCTCATCTTCCATAATATGATAGGGTGGTATGTTATATAAGACATATATGATTTTTTCTAGGAATTAAGGATAATAAGGTTTCTAATAGGTGGTAATATCAAGGACTTAAAGTTTTAAGACAAAGGAATCTCCTAAATGCACATTTGGGATTCAAGCAATGGCCCAAGTGGTACCTTGCCCTTAAGGTTTTAAACAAAGTTTCACTTTTTGGATGGTACTAAGAGTGTATAATTTTCTAATAATGGATCTTTATAGGTTATTAATTGCACAAAGGTCATACATTAAGTTTTGGAATCAAGAGAATTGCAAGATAAAGGTTGGCCAAAGTCACCATAAGTTTTGTTATGGAATCCTTCTTAAATTTTGGTCAAATGTATCAGGTCATATATCCCAAAATAAAAGGAGCTAGAAGGTCCATGACATATAAAATTGAAGATCTACTTGTCTAGATTATAATACATAAAATTGCGCATCAAACTAACATCAGAATAAAAAGTTATGACCGTTCTATTCGGACTGCCCGATCAGGAAACTGGGTCATGGGACAGGTCGAGTCAACACACCTAGATGTCGGCTAATTTAAGCTTTTTAGAGCTCAAAACAGTCCTATTTCATCTCAAACAAATTATAAACTGAAGATAAAGTTCTCTCAATGTCTCCAAGTGATTTACATGAGTTTTTCACATTTTTACTGTTAAACATCGTCCCCGTGCGTAGAAATGTGTGTTTTACACTTTTCAATTGCTTTCCCCTCCTATTAGCTATGTTTGTGGCTGATTTTGGGTTGTAAAAGATTTTTTTCTCCTACTGGTTATTGTTGGTTTGCAGCTAGCGTGTTTAGATAATAATTTTGGGGCTCCTTTATGGTCATTTTTATAAAGTTCTACGGACGTTTCCTTGCGTAAATACTATGTGGAGAGTCTAGTCATTAATGCTTAATTGTGGACTATTTATAAGTGTGTTTAAGCTATGTATATATAGTATTTGTGAAGCTTAGGACGTAAAGAACAACTCTCATGAAGAGACTTTGGGCCATTGGAAAGGTTTGTTAAGGCTAAGTTCCATCTCTCCTTTTAGCACGAAATTTGGGAAGTTTCGCAAAATGTCAAATGTGATATCTTACTATTTTGTTACTAAAAAAACCTTCTGTGAAAGGAATTGGAATTGCAGCTGAGTTATTTTCATGATGGTATTAGGTTAACATTCCATTCGTTTGCTTAAATTGGACATTCAATATCTACATATCATTTTGTCGGATTTCCTAGTTACCTATCCATTGGTTCGGGGTATTTCTATTCTTGGTGTACTGTCATCAAAATAAATGTATATTATGAAGGGGATATAGTATTCATAATCAATCCCTCTTCCATACAAAAATATAATTGAAGCACTTAACAAGTGATGCTTTATTTTCCAATAATTTCTAGTGTAATGGTCCTATTTAAACTACTAAGGCACTTGATTCTATTTAAATACTTTTTTTTCACTAATTGACATGAAACCAAGTATATGAATTATGTAAAGAACCTTTATGAACATTTTTAGAGTTAAGACCTCATTCTAAATGTTAAGTTAAGTTGTCATACTTATTCAGAAGACACGCAAGATCCTACGATTCATGTGTATATTCTATGATAATAATTCTGATTTTATGAGGATAAGTGTACCAATAAGCCAAGATTGGCTAAACTTATTCTATGGCCCACAATGTGCATTCAATATTCATATCATACGTGGCATGTTATGCATGGACTCTAATAATTTATAATCGGTGGTATGGGGCCTATTTGCCCAAATGATTATATGTATAGGTATATGGTACAGATGGCCACGGCTTGGCAAATGTGATGCCGGTTCGCTACCGAAAAGGACTACCATTGCTAGCATTTGGTTGGGTATGTCATGCATTTGCTTCTATATATATGTATTCACGACATGTGATCCTCGAGTATACCATGATATTTGATCACTAGGAGGTTGATTGTGCTTCTATATATGTATCCACGACATGCGATACTCAAGTATACCATGATATTTGATCACTAGAACGTTGATTTTTGGTCACTATTGTTACTTGAGTTTTTGGTTATAATTGGTATTTCTATTACCCTTTTTACTGATGTTATCTATGGTTTTACTTTCTCCCTTACATGGTAGTACATGTTTATTCATACTGAAGTCTCATTGCCTGGGGAAGCTACATTTTATTTTGTGCATGCAGGATCAGACAGGGACTCTAATCAACCCCACCACTGGGAGCCCAGTTCAGTTGTGAGTTGGTAAGCTCCACCTCTTCCTAGATCTTTCACAGAACGCTTACATTTTGTTGTATAGTTAGGTATAGTCGGTGCCCTATCCCGACAGTATTAGTAGTTCTCTTAAAGGCTATTGTGGACACGTTATTTTGGGTTGATTCTCTTGTGTCTTTCAGTATCCAGTATAGGTTTGGCATGTGTATATAGTGTGTGCCGGTACCTTTGTTGTTGTAGCCTTGCTGGCTAGCTAGTACTTTATCATTTTTTTTGCCTATCTTGACGTACTTGATTTGTTGTTGACAAGGTCATAACCCAAATAGTCCAAGCTTAGTTTTTCAAACATTATGATGCCTGAATTTCTTTTGGCCCTAGTTTGGTTGACTAGCATGTTTAGTGTCTTACTCGGCCAATAACGGTATCGAGTGCCAGTCGTGCCTCCCCCCATTTTGGGGTGTGACAAACATGGCATCAGAGCAGGTCGTGTCCCAAGGAGTCCATAATGTGGTGTCTAGTAGAGTCTTCCTCATGGGTGCATTGAGAACGACACTTTTAATTATGAGGCTACGGGGCATTTAGGAATGGCTACCTTTCTTTCACTTACAAGATCATGCTATAGAGAAAAGTTATAGGAACATATGAAATCTTCATCATGCTTTTTGGTGTGTTTTGTTTGTCAGGATGTCTACATTAAGGATAGGGCACAACATGAGGTAGATATGAATCCGAGAGAAGGTACCAGTTATTCTTTGCTGGGATAGGTAGATATTCCCCCTGTTAAGGCACACATAGAGCCTCCAGTACCGATAGTACCAAATTTGCCAGCACCTATTGAGGGCCAAGAAAGTCTAGTACCCCTAACCCTACCAGAGATAGGGGAGCAGGGTATGAGAGAGGTTGTTTAGCTACTGACTAGGATGGTTTCTATTCATGAGAGATAGCTAGAGGCGAGAGCAGATACCAGAAGGGATCAAACAGAAAGCTCAAAGTACGAGAATTTCTTCACTTAGCCCCTCCATTATTTATAAAGTCCAGCCCCACTGAGGATCCACATGACTTTACACACCATATGTATAGAGTATTGAGGGTGATGCATGCCTCTGTCATTGAGGCAATAGAGTTGGCTTCTTCTCAACTACGGGATTTCGCCATTTTGTGGTAAGAGGCACAGGAGAAATCTAGAAGGCCTGATGCTCCGCCAGCAGAGTGGGAGGACTTCTCTGAGGAATTTCTAGCCCATTACTTTCCATAGGAGGCTCATCTTGAGCAGTTTATCAGTTTGAGGGGCGTATAGCCTTAGGTTAAATTCTTTGGCTAGATATGCACCAGATATTGTATGTACCATGAGTACCAAAGTTCATTATTATGTGGATGGTTTGGGGGATCATTTGATCAAGGACTGCACAATAGCCTCTTTAAATCATGGTGTAGATATTTCCCATATACAGGTTTTTGCTCATACTACAGAGGACCTTTTTCATCAAATTTGGGATACCCGTAGAGATAGGGAGAAGAATAAGAGGCTCATGCTATGCGGTCTTATAGGGAGCCCCAGGCTGATTTTAGGCCTCCTTTTCACTAATATCCACCTCTGTCAGTGGTTAGTTCACCACCACAGATATAGGGACAGTGATTTGATCGTTATATTCAGTTAGTGTTGGGGCAGAGTTCACGCCAACCACAGAGTCCTCGAGAGGAGTGCTCTACACAAATGAGACAGCATGTTCCTCCATGTGCAGAATGCAGTGAGCTTCATAGTAGGCAGTGTAGAAAGGGTTCAGATACATGTTACCATTATGGGCAAATAGGACATTATATTAGCCAGTGCCCGAGATTAGGTAGAGGTGCAACAGCTCAGCCTTCAGGATCCACTGCAGCCTCTTCATTCTCAGTACGTGCTCCTCGACCAGATCAATACCCTACTCAGGATCATGGTAGGGGGAGAGGTAAAGGAGACAACTCAGGTTCTACTGGTGTCCAGGATTGCCTTTATGTACTCACAGGCCGATAGGATTCAGAGGCATCTCTAGATATGATCATAGGTATATTGATGATACATTCTCATGCTATTTATGCACTAATAGATCCTAGCTCTATATTTTCATATGTTACTCCATTCAATGTTGGTAAGCTTGATATGAGACCTGAGTTATTATTGGGGTTAGTTAAGGTGTCTACGCTAGCTTGTGACTCACTTGTAGCTAGTCATGTTTATCAAGGTTGCACAGTGTTAATTAATAAGCACCCAACCTATGCTAATTTAATTGAATTGATTAAGCTAGATTTTGATGTTGTTATGGTTATGGATTGGTTGGCAGCTTGTTATACTAATATTGATTGTCAAGCAAAGCTAGTCCACTTCTATTTTCCAGGTGAGCCAATCCTTGAATGGAAAGGTATTGTTGCCTTGGCCTAGGGTAAGTTTATTTCATACATTAGGGCTCGGAAGCTAATAGCTAAAGGTTGTATATACCATCAAGTTCATGTTAAGGATATTGATAAGGAGCTGATGACCCTTCAGTTAGACCCTATTATGAATTAATTCCCGATGGTATTCCCTGATGAGCTTCCAGGGATTACCCCTGAAAGGAAAATTGATTTTTCTATAGATTTGCTCCCCGATATGCAGCCTATATCCATTCCTCCCTACAGAATAGTGTCACGACCCAAGCCTAGGGCCTAGACGTGACACGACGAATGGAGAACCCGAAGGAACCCCAAATAAGCCTCTTAACTTGTCATTACATATCATTGGTAACGAAAGCATATGAACAACATAAAAGAGTAAGAGTAGGGGCCAATGGGACTAAGGGAAAAACTTGCATAACATAATAATTAAGAGACAAGAGTCAAGCGCATATCATAGATACAAAATATGTCCAACAAATACCTCTAATACATAGATAAGAGCGTAGGCCAAGGCAAAGCAATCGGGCTCACCCTCATAGTCAAAATAGAACATAAGGAAGAATGTCTCAATACATAATAAGAGCAACATAGACCAAGGTCCCCGAAGTGGAGGACTGACCAATTAGCTTGAGTAGTATTGAACTGACCACGTGGAGGAGGATGATCAACTTGGGTGCCGGTTCCTACATGGTGATATCATGTAGTTAAGAGTATGCGCTAGTACGTTTGAATGTACTAAGTATGTAGGATGAAATGCAACAAGAATTAGGCTTCATACTCAAAATGCGTAACAATAGGCAATAGGCATAATATAACAATATGACATGTATTATCAATGCATAAGTAAAATAGTCTTAAGTAACTTATGCTCATATAGGATATCATACTTGTAGAAGAGACCAAGCTAGATTTTCAAGGTAGAAACCCCTTGGTGGTTGATGACGGTTTCACCCCATCACCCTGACGGTGTGGTACAAACAACTCACATGGTTGATGATAATCACACCTTATCACCACAATGGTGAAGTACAAACTCCTTACATGGTTGATGAGTACAAACCCCCACCTCTGTTACCGGTACTCTTATCCCCCCAGATCGGGTATGGTCTAATGCAACATTTTACATGGAGTATATCATATACATAAGCTCATTTCATCATCATATAGTATTTCACATCATATCTCATGCTTTGGACCTTCAACACCTCAAGAAACCACATCTGGACATTTTATCAAACACTTAAGAGTCTGTGTAGTGCTAGTATAAAACCATGAAATATAGAGATGAAATCATGCAAGAACATTCATTGTAAAACCATCAATCAACACCTTGCAACACCCTCAAGCAAAATACATCAAAACCCCTCCTCAAATCTTACAATAGATCAAAGATTTATAGCTCACAACATAGCAAAATATAGACCTATTTGTAAATCAACTTTAAATCATGCAATTTGAGTAAAAGGAGTCTTGGGTATCATGGGTGAAAGGAACCCATGAAATATACTCACATACCTTATCTTGGAGATGAACTTGGTGAAGATTGGAAATGGAGACTTGAAGCTTGAAGAAGAACCTTGAAGGAGAACCTTAGCTTGGGATGAGGGTTTGGG
>JAOTQR010076141.1:0-12999 GCA_025774065.1 Solanum ossicruentum
AGTATTCATGTATAATATCTAATACCATAGGATTCCCCCTAAAATCAAGACTATGACTTTCAAGTAGGATCACTTTAGGACTTTCTAGGCTTGTAATGTAGGCGCAGGGGGCTTTGATATGGTATTTTAGGAATATAGTGACCAAAGGTCGTCCTTGAGACTGCATGTTTCTAATATTTCAAGCTTTTCTAGGTGCTCTGTTTTCTTTTTTCTGCTTTTTGCCTTGCGTTTACACATCATTATTCTTTTTAACTCACAACTAAGGTATTACTTATTTTTTTCTTGCACCCAATACATGATTTTTCCCTTTTCCTCTATATCACTTACTCCCCACCTCATTTTTGTGTTTTACCTTTACACTAACCACCCTTAACTTAGACTTTAGGCCTGTGTTGAGGTGTATAATATTCGTCCTCCGAGCCAGGGCCTGAAACAACCCAAATAGTGACCAAAAGTATGCCTCAGATATGCCTGTAATCATAGTTTCCATATATCTCAAAATTCTTTCGCAATATCGAAAATCCGACTTCATATTCTTGTTCATGAGGCAAAATTGAAATGGGAAATAGTTCTAACCTGAATTTTAGAGTAAACTTAGCAAAATCTGAATTTTCAAAGTGAGCTAAAAAATAGTGTAAGTGCGCATTCCTTCTATGACATGCACTAGTGTTAAAATTTTCCTGATTTTTGACTTTGGTCAAAGACTGTTAAGTCTTGGGCCTACGAGTCCCCATATGTGAAAATACCTATATGTGGTCTTATTCCACCATCATATCATCCTTACCATTGCCCAATATCCTCTCAAACACTTAGACTCATATTTCATCCTAAATTCATGTCCCAAAACTCAAGGCCAATCTTATGGATTTTATCAAGGATTTCATTAAAGCTTCAAGTTTCCATCTCCAATCTTTTTCAAGGTTTCTCCAAAGCTAAGGTATGTGGGTTTCTTTCATTGGCTCCTTTCACCCATGATGCCGAAGCTTCCTTCTCTTACAAATTACATGATTTAAAGGTGATTTATTCATGAGTCTTGATTAATATGAAAATTATTGCACAGTATGTTTGAGCATATGAAATTGTGACTGTTCTACCATGTTTTGAGTTATGAATCTAAGATCTATTGAAAGGATTGGTGAAGGATTTTGATGTTTATTACTTCAGGGTGTTAGCAAGTATCTATTGAAACTTTTACATTAAATTTACTAGCATGATTTCACTCTTGAATTGCATGATTTTACACTAGCACTAAACACCCTCTAAGTGCTTGATAAAATGTCCAGACGTGGTTTCTTGATGAATTGAAGGTCCAAAGCATGAGATATGATATAAATGTCTATATAATGATAAAAGGATCTTGTCCAAATGATTTATTCTATATAAAGTGTTACATTTGACCCTGCCCGATCCGAGGGGGTAGGAGCCCTATTGGTTTGTCTTGGCGCCCGCTCTTATCTATGTAGTAGAGGTGTTGTTGGTGTGCTATGTATCTATGTTATGAAACTTGACTCTTTTGTCTCTGGGTTTTTATGTTATGCAAGCTTTCCCTTAGTACCTTGCCCTTGTTTTCTAAACTTTTACATGTTACTTAAGTATTAATCTCTCTCCCTTAGTCCCAATTCCCCCTGTTTATGTTTCTTATGTTGTTTTACATCACTTTTCTGACCTAGGATGTGTAATTATACGCAATGAGGCTTCTTTGGGGTTCCTTCAGATTCCCCATTCATCGATCACATCTAGGCCTTAGGCTTGGGTCGTGACAGGGACACTTTTGGTAGCCACCCTCAACTTAGGCTTTTTGCCTCAGTCAATGTGCACAATGTTCAAGGAAGGGCCAGGGCCAATTTCAGGATTTTACAACTAACAAGGCTTGGTTAATCAGGTGTTTTCAAAGAATAAGTATATGTTAGGCTCAAATATTAGGAATAAGCGATATATCATAGTTTTAGTTGGTCATTTTAGGCTAAGCGGATTGTTAAGAACAATGTCGTAAGATCTTTTCCTAATCCAATTAATCTACAATCCAACGTAGAGTAACAGGGAAAGTTCTAAATTAGAACGAACCATATGTATTAGCAAATTAGGGTCACACTCACATGCCACTGATTATATTATCAACAAAAGACTCTCAGACCATGTTTTTTATCTCAATTTATCCTCACTTATCGGAACAAATATTTTCACACACCTAAATATGCATGGTTGCTATCTAACTACTAATTAAAATTTTTAGTAGGTATCATTTTTCAAACAAAACACAAAAATAGGTTATATGCCACAAGTATTAGTACTATATGTTACACATACTACGAGGAAAAAGAACACAGGACAGAAAACCTAAGGATTAAAAATTGGGGTAGTTATGTACCCAAGCTACTCAAACTTCACTAAGGCCCAAAACTACCTATACACTATTGAAAAAGATGTGCATTGTCTCCAATGCACAAAATAAGAGCAAAATAAAACATAAAGGGATCAAAAATCATACCTGGGCGCCTAAGCACTTCTACGAAGCTGAGTCTGGCCACCCTTCTTCTATAGGGTAGTCTGCAGAGTAGTAGCACTCTCTCCGTAGGGGCCAACACCCCTTATTCTCTCATGCTCTCAAGCCTATCATCTCTCCTCCTTCTATCTCGATCTCCTCAAGACATGCTCGACTTCCTCTTGCTCTGTAAGCTCCGCATGTAAGTGAGTATCATTTGGATTATCATCCTCATAGGGTCTCTTCCCATGGGAAGGCTGGATAGGCTCATCAGGAGAAAAATGATCAACTACCAGCACTGGAGGCATAGTCGCTGCTAGTGCAATAGGTACTGCAAGTGTTGCTATCATCTCGGCCTAGTTTCATTGGATCTCCATTTGCAGGGCCATCAAGACTAATGGTCGAGCCTTGCTTAAGCTTCGTTCTACCCTCTCCTCGAAGTCATCAATGCGAGAATCTATGGTAGAGATACGATCCTAAATAGTAGTGACCATGAATCCCTACATATGACACTACGAGTTAGAAATGGCCTAGTGGATCCATCATTTGACCTGATGAACAATATGAGTTAGCTATGACAACGCGAGATAACCTCTGTTCCACCGGGTTCATTTTAGCCTTGATCAGGGTGGCACTTGATATACACTGGGCCTCAATTAACTAGTCTAGTTGGTGTAAATTCTCCATCCTTGACTCTAGATAGAGCTTGTATATCAAACAAGGGAATGGGTGGAGATAGACGTTTTCAGGGTGGCCTTGTGAATCTACTCAGCTATGAGGCGAGCCTAATCAATATTATAACCAACTAAGATGCTGGCAACCAATACCACATGCTTTGGCATCAATGTTTTATCAACAAGAGTAGGTCAGATCCGTGAACAAACAATCGCCCACCAAAACTTAGAGGGGAAATTGAGCGAAGCCTTGACAATAGGCTCCGAGTGTGTGGCAAGCTAGGCAGGTTTCGTACTTTTCTCAGCAATATAACCAGCCTCCCATCTCATACAGCTGGTTCATCACTCTAGATCTTTCATAACCATGGGGTCCCTCATCTGCACCACCCTATAGTCAAACTCTGCAGCGGAAATGGGAGCAGAAACTTTGGTCAAAAAACTTAGCGAATGGTGGTCTTCAATATATCCACATGTCGGCCCCTCACTCTCGTCTTGGTATGTTTGGGCTGAGTGAAGGGCTTCTTCCCCTTGGGAAGAGTGCTGTGAACGTGGCTGCATATGAAGCATAAAACTCCCTCACCATGGTTAAGGAGTATTGCCCAAGAGAATGTGTGAGCCACTTAGTCCTATAGTGAATCATCGTGTCCTGGAGACCAGGGATATAATTGAGTCTGTCAAAGAAAACTCGGGGCTCCTCATAAATGGTACGAGCAAGCTTGCCCTGCTTTTTTTATTGCTGGCCATCCATATATATCTCTCAAAATCCCTTGATGCACAACCAATTAGTAAAAGCATCTAGAGCTACTGATCGAGGTAATATGAAAGACTTTGTCTCTGATCCATCCTCGGAGCCTGCATCAGAGCCGGACTTCTTATTGGACAGAGTCATCTGGGGTAAGTCGCTCTCATCATCGCCTCCCTCATTAGACTGGGGAGTGCAAACAATGAAAGCCTAAGTTTTCCTAGCTTTGGCCGCAACTCTAGTCTATGGTCAATCTGTTTTTGGGTCTGGGCTGATACCCAGCTCCTCTACTTATCCCCTCATAGTCGGGATCTGCTCATCATTGGAAGACTCATATCTGAGCCTCATTCATAAAGCTAGGATCTTATCATGTTTTGCTTCGGGGGCATAGTACTTGAAAACATGAACAATTTCGCACCTTGGTTAGCCCTAAAAAATAAAAATTAAAATGCAAAAATAAGATGAAGTTGCAGAAGGGTCTATGAAAGCATCTTTATGGGCCATAGTTTTGACTATGAGCCATAAAGAGCTTTCGAAAAACAAGGTTTCAAATAATTTTTTTCAGTGGAAAAGTCTAGGAAAGTAGGTATGACTTGTATAATAGTTTACGAGTCGTAGACTAAGTAATAGAGATTTTAAGTAAGTGAATCTATTCCAAGCAAGGATCTGTGGGACCTATCTATGAGCCGTAAACTAATCTACGACTCAAGGAAGGTCTCGTTTGATGGATACTCAGAAAGTTCAAGTTACTGAAAGCTTTTATGAGGGGAAATTATGACTTGTGGAATGATCCACGGGCCATAAATGCCACTTGTGAACAAGAAAACTCAGTTACCTGAGTTTCTAGGCCCAACACAACGGACCCCAAAAAACTTTTTCAACAAGTATTCTATAAGCATCGAAGCAAAATGCACACACTCAAATGACTCCTATAAAACAACTAAGACGCCAACACGTTATACAACATATATACCCCCTCAAAAATAGTCAAGCATGTTCCCCAACTATTCCGGCCCCCATATGTCAATTTCTTTCAACAAAAACCACAAACCTATATCATCACCCACCAATCTTCACATGATATCAATTCAACATATATAGGGCTGATTTAATAGGAACCAAAAACTATTCAAACATCAAAATAAGGGATAAGTACCCACTTCCAAATTTAGACAAACATTCATCCATTGGCAACCCAATTTTAATTAACACATATTAACATCAAACAACGATTTTGTGTCTAAAATATCATTCACAACACATTTTCCAATTCAATCATACAATACAAGGCAAATTAAAGGTTTTGACTTAACAAAAAATCACATAGATGTGTTATTAAGTTGTTGAAGATGAACAAGGTAAATAGGCACAAAAACCTAGGTTGGCAGAAATTCATCAAAAAATAAGTGTACGACTATCGTTGGTGTTCGAATTTACGTGGGGGAGGGGATGGAGAGTATATTCATAATTCAAGTTAGAACTGGTGTCAAATTAATTTGATCCAATTATTTATACCTTGACCTATTCAGTTGGAAGTAAATGGGCCTGGACTCTACGATACCCCGATAACAGGCCACAGAGTATTTTACGGCTCATAGACCATGGTTTCATAGGACATCTATCATAACCCGAACCTAGGGCGTAGGTGTGACACGGCGCAAGGGGAATCCGAAGAGATCCCAAGAAAGCCTCTTAGAACATCATTAAACATCTTTCATCGCGGAAGCAATAAATTAAGCATCAAGAGATAATAAAATGGGATAATCGGGACTAAGGGAAAACACTTTCATACCATAGAAATCAAGAACAATAGAGTCAAGGCTCTTAGAATGGATACAAAACATGTCCAACAAACACCTCTAATACATAGGTAGGAGCGAGGGCCAAGACAAAGCAACCGGGCTCACGCTCATAGTTGAATAGAACATAGAGAAGAGTTTCTCAACACATAACAAGAGAGCATAGATTAAGGTCCCCGAAATGGAGGACTCACAAACTAGCTTGAGTAGCACCAAACTAGGCACGTGGAGAAGGATGATCAACTTGGGGTCCAGTTCATACATGGTGATATCATGTAAGAAAGAGTATGTGTTAGTACATTTGAATGTACTAAGTATGTAGGATGCAATACGACAAGATGGACATCATAATCAAAATGTATAAGAATAGGAAATAGACATCATATAACAATATGGCATGTATAATCAATGCTCAAGTAAAACATGCTTAAATAACTCATGATCATATTGGATATCATATGTGTAGCATTGCCCAAGTTAGATTTCTAAAGTACAGACCCTATGGTAGGTTAGTGGTGATGTCGCCCCATCCTTAGGTGGTGAAGTACTAACCCTTCACTTGGTTGGTGATGATGCCGCCCTATCACCTAGGTGGAGAAGTACAAACCCTTCACTTGATTGATGAATACAAACCCTTATATCAGTTAGTGATGATACCACCCCATCACTAGGTGGACAAGTACAAACCCTTCACTCAGTTGATGAGTACAAACCCCCATCTCGGTTATCCTGGTTCTTAGACCCCTCTAATTGGGCATGGTCTAATACAATACTTTATGTAGGATTTATCATTTACATAAGCTTATTAGGATTTATCGTATACATAAGCTCATTTCAACATCATAACATCAATCATATCATATCGCATGCTTTGGACTTTCAACTTCTCAAGAAACCATATCCGGACATTTTATCAAATACTTAGAGGGTGTGAACTGGTAGTATAAGACCATGCAATTTAGAGATGAAATCATGCAAGAAAATCCATTGTCAAACCATCAATCAACATCTTGCAATACCCTCAAGCAACATATATCAAAACTTATAATCCAATCTTACAATAGATCCAAGATTTATAGCTCAAAACATAGCAAAACAGTCACAACTTTACATAGCTTTAACAAAGAGTGTAGTGATTTTCACAATAATCAAGACCCATTTGTAAATCAACAATAAAGCATGCAATTTGAGTAAAAAGAGGCTTTGGTATCATAGGTGAAAGGAACCCATGAAAGAAACACACATACCTTATCTTAGAGATAAACTTGGTAAAGGTTAGAGATAGAGACATGAAGCTTGAAGAAGAACTTGAAGGAAAACCTTATCTCAGGATGAGGGTCTGAGACTTGGATTTGGTGAGTGAAAATATGGCTAAGTGTTTTAGTGATTATTGGGGAATGTTTAGGATCAGCCTTGGATAGAAATAGAAATCACTGGCAACAAAATACATAGGTCTGTGTCTAGTCCGCAACCTGGACATATTACGGAGGTCAAATTAACACATGTCCACAACTGATGCACGTCCGCTGCTGTTGCGGATCAGTTCTGGATAAGAAAATTATGAAAGTTGAAATTGCTAATCATTTGCTCTTGAATCAAGGTTAGACCCTCCTCCCACTAATTTTGACCCTCTAGATAAGAATATGAAGTCAGATTTTCGATATCGCGCACGGATTTTGAGATATATGGAATTGAAAATTTTGTGCATTCTAAGGAACATTTTCAGGCATGTTTGGGGGTCGTTTCAATATATCTCCCTTAGGAACATTTGTCCGCGAATGTAAAAGAGACGTATAAAACAAGAGTAATCAAGAATAGTTCTGCCCCAACAAGAATGCAACATCACATCGAAACACCATTTTCAAAACCTCAACAAAAGTGTAAAAATCATTATAAATTTGCCAACTTAAACATGAATGCATATGGATGACATAGGGGCTGAAATATAAGAATTGAAATCACATAGGGGACTTAGAGTTAGTGCCTTACGCTTGAGTGAAGTGTAAGAGATAAGGACACCACTTTTGTATGTGTACCTCGGTCTTCCATGTAGCACTCTCAACTTGTTGGTTCTTCCAAAGTACCTTAATGGATTCCACCTCCTTGTTCCTCAATCTCTTCACTTACCTATCCAAAATCTAAATCGGAGTATCCTGCTGAGTCAAGTTATCCTCAATAACACCTACAATATCAAGAGGCACAATAGCACCAGGATCACCAACACACATTCTCAACATAGACATGTAAAATCGGGTGAATCAAATTCATTTCTCTAAGCAACTTCAATTCATAAGATACCTTGCCAACCCTCTTCAAGACCTAATACGGACCAACATATCTTGGAATCAAGTTCCCATTTTTATTAAAATAGACCACACCTTTCATTGGAGAAACTTTCAAATAAACCCAATCACCCATTTTGAATTCAAGGTCTCTTCTTCTCACATCGTCATAGGATTTTTGATATCTTTGGGCTTTTTTCAACCTTTCCCTAATCATCCTCACCTTCTCAAGAGCCTACATAATCAGATCTAGTCCCATTAAAGCCATTTCTCAAACCTCTCACCACCCAACCGACGATCTATAACATCTCCCATAAAGAGCTCAAAAGAAGCTATACTGATGCTAAAGTGATAGCTATTGTTGTAGGCATACTAAATCAAAGGAAGATGGTCATCCCAACTATTCCTTAACTCCAATACACATGCCCTAAGCATATTTTGAAGTGCTTGAATGGTTCTTTCGGCTAGGCCATCCATTTAGGGGTGAATGGTCGTACTAAGGTGAAATTTTGTACCAAGACCTATTTGACAAGACCTCTAAAATTTTGAAGTGAATAATGAACTATGATCCGATATGATGGAGAAAGGAACCCCATGGAACCTCAGTAACTCATAGATGTACATCTTTGCATGCTCTTCAACCCCATATGTGGTCTTAACCGGAAGAAACTGAGCCGATTTTTTCATCCTATCAACCACCACCGAAATGGAATAAAAACCTTTTCTAGCCGTGGGCAACCCAACCACAAAATTCATATTAATCACCACCCACTTCCAAGTGGGGAGCTCAATGTCTTGAGTTAGGCCACCTGGCCTTTGATGTTCGACTTTGACTTGTTAACAACTATGCCTACTGGAAACAAACTTGGCAATGTCCCTCTTCATGGCTCCCCACCAATATACCTCCCTCAAATCTCTATACATTTTAGTGGACTCAAGGTTGGTAGAATAAAAAGAACTGTGGGCCTCAACAAGGATCTTCTCCCTCAAACCATCAACACAAGACACACATAACACACCTTGGTTCCTAAAGGAACCATCTCCCCCTTAGGAGAAAATCTCTATTTTTCCCTCTTTCACCAAGGCCTTCATTTCAAGTAAGGAGGAGTTAAGATCTTGTTTTTCTATCACCTCATCAACCAATGAAGATTTAGAACCATCAACAACAACAACACCATCACCTCCAACCTCATCTAATCTAAGCCCCAATCTATCCAATTGATTCACTTCCCTAACCAACTCCTTATCACTACCATACACATGAGCTAAGCTTCCCATAGATACCAGACTCAAAGCATCCGCCACAGTATTTTCCTTATCAGGATTATAATGCACACTAATGTCAAAGTCCTTAAGAAGTTCTAGCCACCATCTTTGCCTCAAATTGAGATCTTTTTGAGTGAAGAAATATTGGAGGCTCTTATGATCGGTGAACACATCAACATGCACCCCATAAAAGTAGTGACGCCAAATCTTTAATGCGAACACAATGGTGGCTAACTCTAGATCATGGGTAGGGTAGTTCCTTTCAAGTACCTTGAGTTGTCTAGAAGCATAAGTTGTGACCATACCATTTTGCATCAACACACAACCCAAAACAACCCGTGAAGAATCACAATACACCACAAACACCTCAAGCCCATCTAGTAGTGATAATATAGGAGCAAAAACAAGCTTGTCTTTCAATGTTTGGAAGATCCTCTCACACTCATCGGTTCACACAAACTTGACCTTCTTTTGAGTCAATTTTGTCATAGGAGAAGCAATAGAGGAGAACCCATTCACAAACCTTCTATAATAACACGCTAGGCCCAATAAGTTCCTAATATTTGATGGGTTCAATGGTCTAGGCTAATTTCTAATCACATCGGTTTTCTTAGGATCCACATATATACCATCCCTCGACACCACATGACCTTAGAGTGCAACCTCCTTCAACCAAAGTTCACACATGTCATATTTGGCATACAATTTCTCCTCCCTCAATTTTTGTAAAACCACCCTCAAATGCCCCATATGTTCCTCCCTACTATGTGAATAGATTAAAATATCTTCAATGAAGACCACAACAAAGGAATCAAGGTAAGGTTTGAAGACCCTATTCATTAGATCCATGAAGATGGTCAGTGCATTAGTCAACCCAAACGACATGACAACAAACTCATAATGGACATATCTAGTCCGAAAAGACATTTTAGGAATACCACATTTCCTCACCCTCACTTGATGATACCCGGACCGAAGATAAATCTTAAAGAAGAAGTTAGCCCCTTGCAATTGGTCAAACAAGTCATCAATCCTTCGAAGAGGATATATATTCTTGATGGTGATCCTATTGAGTTACTAGTAGTTAATACACATTCTAAGTTACCTATTCTTCTTTTTCACAAACAACACCGGGGCACCCCAAGGTGAGTGAGTAGGTCTAATAAATCCCTTCTCCAACAAATCTTTCATTTGCTCTTTTAACTCCTTCAACTCTGCTGGGGCGATACAGTAAAGGGGAATGGAGATAGGTTAAGTATCGGGGAGGAGGTCTATACCAAAATCTAATTCCCTTTCAGGAGGAACACCGAGAAGGTCATTTGGGAAGACATCAAGTAACTCATTAACAACCAAAACTGACTCTAAGGAAGGGAATTTGGACTTCATATCTTTAACCCCTCATAAGAGAGTAAAGAGATCTAATAGAGATCAACTTACGGGATTTAATGCATAAAATAAATCTACACTTGACCACCACATCTTTACTCTCCCTCTCAAGGACGAGTTTATTTAGGAATTGAAACTTGACCCTACGGGTTCTACAATCAATATAAGCATAGTATGCATGCAACAAATCTATCCCAAGAATGACATCAAAATCTACCATGTCTAATTCAACAAGATCACAAGGCAACAACTTATGCAAAATGCAAATAGGAAAACTTTTATGAACTTTCCTAGCAACAATAGAGGCACCAGTAAGAGTAGACAATTTATATGGCTCATGCAACAACTCTGGGGCAACATGGAACTTTTTAGCAACAAAAGGGGTAACAACTGAAAGATTGGCACCCGGATGAATCAAAGCATACACATTGAAGTCAAAGATTTTTAACAAACCAGTAACAACATCGAGAATCTCACTAACCCCTTGCCTCCCATGTAGAGCATAAGATCGATTGAGCCTTGGGGAACTATCTTGAGGACACCTCTACCCAATGGAACCGCCTTTGCACCCTAGACTTTGCCACAGTTTCTTGGACAATCTATCTTCTTGGGACCAAGCTCCCCACAACCAAAGCATGCATTAGAACCCCTCAAACATGGGCTATTATGACTCTTCCCATATCTAGGATATATATCCGCAGGATCCACACCACCAACACTTTGAGGCCTAGGGAAGTCACTAGCAAACCCCCTATCAGTAGCATGAGAAGGCCCTTGGTCTTGATGAAATCTAACACCCTTTTGGAACTTACCCTCAACACGGGCCCTCTTGGCCTCATGGCCCCTTCTCTTTCTTAAATTTTTCTACAATATTTGCTTAGAATATATCATTAACCGAGACAAGTCCATGACACCAATTAGCAAGGCGGACCGATATTCTTCACTCACCAAGGCGGACCGATATTCTTCACTCACCAAGGCGGAGACCCCCATTAGAAATTTATTCATCCTAGATATAGGACCGGTCACCAAATGAGGAGCATACTTTGAAAGCTTATTAAACTTGAGGACATAGTCCCTCACAGTCATAGCACCCTGTTTCGAGTTTATAAATCTACCAACTTTGCCTCCTTGAGCTAAAGTAGGAAAAACCAATTTAGGAAAGCCAATTTGAACTCCTCCCAAAGCATCACATACACATTACCCTTCTCCCCCTTCCATAGATCATAACAAATTTGGGCTACCCCCTTGAATTGGTATGCCACCAACTCCACCTTTTCATTCGTCCCAACACCCATGATATTCAAGATTTTGTAGACCTGATAAATGAACTTTTGTGGATCTTCATCCACCTTTGATCCATAGAAAACCGGAGGATTCATCCCCACGAAGTCCCTTACCTTAGCTCTAGGGCTAGTAGTGTGAGGGGTATTAGCCCCTTGATTGACTTGGTTGGCCACAACTTAGATAAGCATAGTAAGAGCATCCCGAAGTTCAACATTGGTTAGTTTCTCCTCAAGAGTTTGGGCCCTTATTCCCCTAGTGTTTGGCATGATCTAGCATAGTTAGAGGGGGAAAAACTTACCACAATACTATAGCATGACTTAGAACATGAAGAAGGAAAACATTTTCTAAAATGTCTCATAGCCTCTTATTCATAGTCATGGCACGTTTCACAACCATGAATAGGACTCTGATCAATGCAGTGTGTTGGACACTGAGGATCTATCAACCAAATGCTCTGATACTAAATTTGTCATGACCCAAACCTAGAGCCTAGGGGTGACACAGTACAAGATGAACCCAAAGGGATCCCAACCAAGCCTGTTAGAACATCATTACATATCCTTGGTTGTGGAAGTAATAAATTAAGTATCAAGAGATAATAAAGTTCGACAACCAGGGCTAAGGGAAAGCACTTTCATACCATAGACATCAAGAACAATAGAGTCAAGGCTCTTAGCATAGATTCATAACATGTCCAACAAACACCTCTAATACATAGGTAAGAGCGGGGGCCAAGACAAACTAACTGGGCTGACCTTATAGTCGAATAGAACATAAAGAAGACTGTCTCAATACATAACAAGAGAGCATAGACTAAGATCTGCAAAGTGGAGGACTCAAAAACTAGCTTGAGTAGCACCAAGTTAACCACGTAGAGGAGGATAATTAACTTGGGCTCCGATTTTTACATGGTCATATCATGTAGGTAAGAGTATGTGTTAGTACGTCTTAATGTACTAAGTATGTAGGATGCAATGCAATAAGAGATGGACATCATAATCAATATGCATAACAATAAGTAATAAACATCATATAACAATATGACATGCATGATCAATGCTCAAGTAAAACATGCTTAAAT
>JAOTQR010076161.1:0-93369 GCA_025774065.1 Solanum ossicruentum
TCAAGTGCAATAAATAAATCCCTAGGGGTTGAATTAAAGGCACACTATCACATGCCCTCTTTAGAAGTAGGAAATTTTAAACAGGCCTGATTCTCTGAGTAGCTTAAGACATATAGATAATGTAATGGTTAGGGATTAGCAATAAGATGTAGGGGATCTAACTCTATCACACAACATAGATTAGGAAGAAGTGACACATTTCCGAAAATATCTTATTGCCTCCTATTCATAGTCATGATGTGTTTCATAACCATGTATAGGACTCTAATAAATATGGTGTGTTGGACTCTGAGAATCTATCAACCTAGTGATCTGATATCAAGTTTGTCATTACCCAAGAATAGGGCCTATATGTGACACAGTGAATGGGGAACCCAAAGAGACCCCAAGAAAGCCTCTTAGAATATCATTACACATCCTTGGTCACAGAAGGAATAAAGCAAGCATCAAGAGGTAAAAGAATGGGAAACTGGGAATAAGAGAAACATTTCCATATCATCATAGTCATGAGACAAGAGTCAACCGCATATCATAGATACATAACATGTCCAACAAACACCTCTATTACATAGATAAGAGTGGAGGGGGGGCATGAAAAAGTAATCGAGCTCACCCTAAAGTAGACAATAAAGAAGAATGTCTCAATACATAATAGGTAAATATAGGCTAATGTCCCCGAAAATGAGGACTCACCAACTAGCTTGAATAGTACCGAACTAGCCATATGGAGGACGATGATCAACTTGGGCATCGGTTCCTACATGGTGACATCATATAGGCATAGAATATGTGTTAGTACATTTGAATGTACTATATATGTAGGATGCAATGCAATAAGAAATAGGCATCATAATCAAAATGTATAACAATGGGCAATAAGCATAATATAGCAATATGGCATGTATGACAACGGTTGAGTAAAACATGCTTAAATAACTCATGCTCAAATAGAATATCATATGTCTAGAATAGACAAAATTAGAATTTAAAAGTATAAACTCTTTGGTAGGTTAGTCATGATGCTGCCCCAACACTTAGGTGGTGAAGTACTAACAATTCACTCGGTTGATGAGTACAAACCCACCAACTAGGTTGGTGATAATGCCGCCCCATCACCTAGGTGGTGAAGTACTAACCCTTCACTCGATTGATGAGTACAAACTCCCAACACAGTTAGTGATGATGCCGCCCCATCATTAGGTGGAGAAGTACTAACCCTTACCTCGGTTGATGAGTACAAACCACCATCTCAGTTAGTGATGATGCCTCACCATTACTAGGTGGAGAAGTATAACGCTTCCCTCGGTTAATGGGTACAAACCCCCACCTCGGTTATCCGGGTTCTTAGACCTCCTGTATTGGGCATGGTCTATTGCAACACTTTATAAAGAATTTATCATGTAAATAAGTTCATTTCATCATCATAACTTCAACCATATCCCCTCTCGTGCTTTGGCCCTCCAATCCCATAAAAAACCCTCGTCGGACATTTTATCAAATTCTGGGGGGGGGGGGGGTGTAATAGGGGTAAAAGGCCATGCAATTTAGAGATGAAATTATGCAAGAAAATCTATCGCAAAACTATCAATTAGCACTACAACACCCCCAAAACATTCACCTCAAAACCCCTCATCAAATCTAACATTAGATCAAAGACTTAAAGCTCAAAATATGCTAAAACAACCATACTTTCATAAACACAAATCAATGTGCAGTAAATTTCTTAAAATACAAGATCCACATATAAAATCAACTTTAAATCATGAAAATTCAGTATAAAGGAGATTAGGGAACCATGGGTGGATGAACCCAATGGCTAAAAACTACATACCTTAACCATGAAGACTTTGTTGAAGAAGACTTTAATGGAGACTTGAAGCTTGAAGGAATTTCATAGATCCGGATGAGGTTTTAGGGACTTGAATCTTGAAAGAAATATTAGTCTAAGTGTTTGAGTGAGTATTGGGGAATGTTTAGGATGAGATGAGCGTTAAATAAGGCTAAGTATAGGTGTTTTCTCGCATGGGAAGGCTTAGTCCCAAGTCTTAAAAGTCTTGGACCGAATAATAAAAACTGAACAAATATACTACTGGGGGTCATCGCACCCCAGACACGAATTTCATTTTGGAAGTCATCACTTGGAATTTTGAAATTGTGAATCATTCATTCTAAAAATAGGGTTAGACACTTTGCCCTTAATTTTGATCTCCTGAACAAGAATATGAAGTTAAATTTTTGATATCACACACGGATTTTGAGATATATGCTGTTTAGAATTTTGAGCATTTTAAGGCATATTTTTGGGGTCGTTACATAACTACACGATGCCACATACATAGCCCAGTACGACAACAAAATGGATAAGATGAGGCACATTGTGATTGGGAAGAATATGCATTTGAAGAGCAAGCTTCTTAGATGGGTGGCAACAATTGCATAGGTCAATGCACACACCAAGAACAAAGTGAAGTCCCATTTATCCTCCCCTGCTAAATTCTGGTGGGCCATTATTCAATCTCGTATTTGGCCTACATTGATGGATAATATCATCACCCTATAGTAAACCGTGTTACTAGCCAATATCTTAGCTGGCTGTGAGATTGACTGGGCATGTGTCATAGATGAGCAAATTCACGAGCTCACGCTCTGGATGAGTACCTCATTATCGTTTCCTATTTTGATGCACAAATTATACAATGAGGCCGAAGTGCATGTCTCTCTCCACAAAGACCCACACATTGAGGCTCTACATACTATGGATCCCAGCCTGATCAAGGCTGATAAGAATCTGATGGTCCTCTAGAGAGCAACTTCTCTTCCCATGCCAAATCCATTTTCTCTAAATCTAGCTATTGAGGTGTCGACTCCAGTTTCTACTACCTCCACTCTTGTGGCACCAAAGCAGCCTCTAATAATTGATACCGAGGAGATGCCCTCCATAAATACACCTTCACTAGAGCAATCTACTTCTCAGGTTACTTCTATAGATGTATCTATTATGTCTGGGTTTGCTTGTCAGGCTTTGGTATGCAAGTTAACTAGCACAGAGGCCTAGCTGAGCAAGTTGATGGAGCTTATCAAGCCTTGGGTTCGTCAGACTTTTCGAGGCTCGGAGGAGAGGGACAAGGAATTCACTCTATCTATCATGGACCAAAGAGTTGCCACAGTTGAAGCTAGGGTTGATGTTTTCAAGGCTAAGATCCAAGAGAGCCTTGAGGGATAACATCCTGCCTATTTGGCTACTGTATAGTAGGAGTTAGCCGAGTTCAAGGGCAACTTGATAAAATCATTAGCAGACCTAATAGTAGCCCTGGAGGAGACCCTTGTGGGTGAGGAGATGATTGATCTATTCGAAGATCGTCCACATGCTCTAGGGAAGAGGCTTCCAGAGAGTGATGATGTAGATGTGGCCTAGAAGAGACAGAGAACTACCGAGGAGGAGCCAATGTGGCCTAGAAGAGACAGACAACTACCGAGGAGGAGCCAAAACTGGAGGAGTAGATTACTAATCTAGTGATGAGAGAGTCTACGCAAATGAAGCAGCAGACGTAGGCTCAGGAGCAGCAGAGATTACATGGAGCCAGTATATCGAGTTCAACTGCAGCCCTAGACCACCTCGGAGGAGAGAGCCCCCTAGGACCAGACTAATATCGATGCTTGACCACCACATGGATATTTGATACTTTTGACCCCTGTTCTTGCTACTACTTTTGGATACCTTGTTCTCATTACTATTATTTTTCTGGATAATTTGTTTTTATTGTGGTTTTTTGATAGTTGGTTTTTATTACTGTTTTGGATGATGCATTTTTATTTAAGTTTTATTCTTATATATATATTTACTTTGAGAAAATAATATCACTTATTGATGGGGTATGGGAAGTTATGGACTACGGTGAAGTCTGAATAGCCTTTAGTCAATAACTATTTGATATCCAAGGTTTTCTTGAAGGGTTTCTTTTTCCTTGTGGATGATTTTACCTTATGTTGAACCGGCATGTTTTAGGTGTTGTAGATAATTTGTGGATGTATGGCGATTAATACTTTTCGCTTGTATATAATTTTGATTGATTTTATTGAATGTGTTGAAATATGGGTACCCATAAAATTGTTGTTGATTATTGGTTATACTTGTGATCTTGCATGAATGATTGGTTTGGAAATGTTTGTTCTAATGAAGCGAAGGCAAGTTAATGCTTGAAGCAGGATTTGAGAGTCTATGTTATTTATCTATGCAATTCCATGTCTATGTGAGCTAATTTTGTTATATTCATGCTTTATGTATTGATTCAAAACTTGCCTTGTTACTCTGAGTTGGACTAGAGATCTTGTTGATTAGGAAGGGATCTTATGCTTTTGTTCTTTAAATTAGTCCACTTTTGCCTAAATGGCCTACCAAGTAGTTTACCCCTGCTCCAAACATTTGATCCTTACATGTACCTTTTCTTTTTTGATACCTAGCTAGCCTAACCTTGTCTAGTGAAATACCTTGATATTGACCCTGGTCTATCCTTGAACATGTGAACCTTTATTGAGGAAAAAGTCTAAGTTGAGGGTGGCTACCAAAAGTGGCCCTAGTTTAGGGAATAAATATTGCGGTATAAAAGCTAACGTTGAAGGTGGCTAATATTATGGTATAATAGCAAAAATGAGGTGATTAGTTGGGAATGAAAGAAAGAATGGAAAATCATATACTGGATGAAAGAAAAATAAGCAAAGTTGCCTTATGATGAGAAGAATATAGCTGAATGAGTTCGAAAATAAGGCACATGCTAAAAAATGAAAAGAAACTACCCGAAAAAGGTTGAAAGTGAAGAATAAGGGAGGACAAAGTGAATATGGTGGAGTTATTAAGGTTAAAATGCTGAAAAATGTGGTTCGAGGATGGCTTTTGGTCACGAATTGGCCAAATAAACTTTACCAAAGCCCTATGAGACTATGTTGTAAGATTATGAAGTCCTATAGTGATCCTAATCCAATAGGTCAATAGTTTGGAGTGAGTATATGAGAAAGCATATTGTATTGGTTATCATGCATGAATCTCGTTTGTGAGAGTGAGTACGATTGCACAGTCCCTCAATCTTCTTTGATTGCTAATGAGTGAAATAGAGGGACTTTCTTTCTGTGATGGAATTTGCACTGCATGGTTGGCATATGCTTGTTAAGTGATAGTGAATTGTTGATACTTCTTAGCTTGTTATAATCGAATTTTCAAGCGCATCAAGGTGCCTTGACTTGCTTTGTAGCTATATAATCATGTTTCAAAAGTGATAGTTGGGTACCTGAGCAGAAATTGAGAGAAGTACATGCCCTTAGAATTATTGATATGTCGCTTGTTATCTATTTAGATGCAACAGTTCTAAGCCGAGGGTGTTGATATGCTGTCAAAATACAACATATTTGATGCCTAAAAAAGGATTTTGCAAGTTCTTAATGCAATTTTTTGTGGTTTTATGTGTTTTGTGTTTGTTTTTGTAGAAAATACAGGTTGGCTTATTCTTGGGGAAAAGTAGCAGATTTTGTTGAATTTGAGGACCTACGAGACCTTCTAGGAGTCGTAGCCCAAGCTACAAGTCATAGAGTACGACCACAGTGATTAATAGCTTCCAAAAATCAAAATCTGAGAAATTGAAGTTCAATAATATGAGCCCAATGTATGAATAGTAGAGCAGAATATGACTCGTAGCATGGACCATAGCAGTCAAATCCAAAATGCCAAATGCTGATTATGAAAGCCCGATTAAAAGTAGTAAGTCACCCTAGAGTTGTACTTACGAGCCGTAGCTACTACTAGCTAGATTTTCTGTTTTATTTTAAGGGACTTCTTTTCAATAGTATAAATGGTTTATGATAGGGATTTTAGAAAAAAATTATAAATTCCAATAGAGAAGTATTCTTAGAATATTATAGTGAGTATCTTCTAGGGTTTAGTGTAGATTTCTAGGGTTTTACTTTGAAGACCATATTTGGGTATTTGAAATCACCTGTAATCGAAATCTTGTCATGACCCATGCCTAGGGCTTAGAAATGGTACGCTGAATGGGAAGTTCGAAGGGACCCCAATCGAGCCTCTTAACATATCATTATACATTGTTGCAGCAACAATAAAACAACAATAAGAGATAGTGAAAAGGGAACATGGGGCTAAGGGACATTCTTGATACCGTAGAAACATAACAAGAACATAGATAGCATAAATACATCATAAGGTTCCAACAACACTTCTAAACATAAAACTTAGTGGAGGAACGGGCTCACCCTCATAGTCAAAAGCATACAATTAAGGAAAGAGCGTCTTTATACATAACATAGGACCAAAGACATTGTCCCCAAAATTGAGGACTCACTAACTTGCTTTGAGAGAAATCGTACTAGCCACATGGAGGAGGAGTATAGTCAAGTGGAGCTCCAATGACTCCATGGTAACATCATGTAGGCATAAAGTATGCGTTAGTACATTTGAATGTACTAAGTATGTAGGATGCAATAGAACAAGAGATAGGCAACATAATCGAAATGCGTATTTTGGATATAAATGAGCATATAGCAATATTGCGTGCATGAATGACACTTGTAGTAAAACATACTTATATAGAACATATTATATGTGTAGGAAGAAACCATCATTACTGACCAAGGCCTACCACCTCCTTGGCGGGGCGATTGAGGTATATATCCCCCAATATGGTAGCACGAGCCTACCACCCCCGAGCGAGGTAATGGAGTTATAAACCCCCAACATGGTTGTTCGGGCCTACCACCCCCTGAGCGAGGCGATTCAGGTATATATGCCCCAACATAGTAATATGGGCCTACTATCCCTCAAGCTAGGCGATTAGGGTATATACTCCGCAATATGGTAGTTTAGGCCTACTGCCCCCTGAACGAGGCAATAGATCAACTTCAAACACTATAGATACCATTCATGGAATCAACACATATACACATCTCTTTCATCATCATAAAGTCATATAACTTATATACCATGCATTAGGCTTTAACAACTCAAGAAGCATTAACTAGACATTTTATCAAACACTTAGCGAGTGTGTAATGCTAGTATGAAACCATGCAATTCAAGAGTGAAATCATCTAAAAAAATTGAAGTAAATCAACCCACCAACACTTGCTAATACCCTCATGCAATATACATCATAACCCTTCATTAAGTCTCAAGATATATGAAAGATTCATAGCTCAAACATACTTAAACAATCAAACATTTATGAAACCCCAACATAGTTCATAGTCAAATTCATAGTAAGTAAGACCATAGGTAAATCAACTTAGAAACATGAGATTTATGTAAAAAGGGAGCTTGGGCACCATGGGTGAAAGGACCCAATGGTTGAAATCCACATACTTTAGTCGTGGAGAATTCCTTTATGATGATTGGAATCTAGACTTAAAGCTTGAGTGAAAAATTCTTAAGATACAAAATGAGTTTTGGCACTTGAATTATGGGTAAAATAATTGTCAAAGTGTTTGAGAGAGTATTGGGGAATGTCTTGTGTGATATGAAGGTGAAATATGGATAAGTATAGGTACTTTTACGCATAGGAAGACTTAGGCCAAAAACTAAAAAGTCCTAGCTAGAAAATAGAAAAAATAGGCATCTCCCACTCAATTTTGCCCCTTTATAGTGGGGGGAGGAGCAGAATGCTTAGGGGTACAAAATACTCTCTAGAAATTGATTTTCCATAGGAAGACTTAGGGGCGTGGAATGCACTATTTTTGGGAAATTAAAAGTTTGATACGGTTGCTCTTAAATCGGGAATAGAGCCACTCTCCACTCAATTTTGCACTATGATCAAGAACATGAAGTTAGATTTTCGATATCACACATATATTTTGAGATATATAGAAATTACAATTTGGGGCACTTCTGAGGCACATTTTCGAGCACTTTTTGGGGTTATTTCAACATCTCCCCCTTGGGAAAATTCATCCCCAAATGTCAAAGAAGCACACATACAAAGAGTAATAATGAGGAGATCAGCGCCAACAAGAATGCAATAATACACTTAAACATCATTTCAAAAATCTCAACATAAGTGTTTAAAATAACCATGAACTGTCAACATAAATATGAATGCAAGCATATGACATATAGGGCTGATTCATGAGACATGAAATCACATAGATGACTTGGAATTAGTACCTTAGACTTGAGTTGAATGGAAGAGATAGGGATATTACTTTTGCATGTCCGCCTCGACCACCAATGAAGCACTTTAGACTTGTTGATTCCTCCAAAGGACCATAACGGAAACCACATCCTTGTTACTCAACCTCTTCACTTTTCTATCCAAGATCTATTGGATCGTCTTCATAAGTCAAGTTTTCTTCAACATCAGTCACAATGTCCAATGGGACAATAGCATTCAGGTTACCCACACATTTCCTCAACATGGATACATGAAAGACCAGATGAACCAAGTCCATTTAACTATGCAAATCCAACTCACAGGCTACCTTTCCAACACTCCTTAACACCTGGACCCACATATCTTGGACTGAATTTACCCTTCTTACCAAAATGAACAACACCCATCATAGGTGAAACCTTCAAATTGACCCAATCACAAACTTTAAATTCCATCTCCCTTCTCCTCATATCTGCATAGGACTTTTGATGTCTTTGGGCTTTTTTAAACCTCTCCCTAATCAACATTACCTTCTCCATTTCCCCCATGACCAGATCTAGACCCAACAATGCATCTCTCCCACTTCGAACCACCCAATCGGTGACCTACAATGCCTACCATAGAGTGTCTCACAGGAGTCATACCAATGCTAGAATGATAGCTATTATTATAGGAAAACTCAACCAATGGAAGATGATCATCCTCACTATCCTTAAACTCCAAAATACAAGCTCTAAGCATATCCTCAAGAGTTTGGATAGTTCTTTTGGCTTGGCCATCCATTTGAGGGTGAAAGGAATACTAAGCTTCACCTTGGTACCAAGACCTCTTTGGAAGGACCTGCAAAAGTGTGAAGTGAATTGAGTACCACGATTCGATATGATAGACAAGGGAACTAGATGTAATATAAGCAACTCATGCATGTACAATTTAGCATATTCTTTGCCCCCATAAGTAGTCTTAACCAATAGGATATAAGACGACTTTGTCATTCTATCAATCACAACCCAAATATAATCAAAACCCTTTCTAGTCATAGGAACCCAACCAAAAAATCCATGTTTATATCCTCCCACTTCCAAGTAGGAATCTCTATATCTTGGGTTAGGATACCCGGCCTTTGATGCTTAACTTTGACTTATTGGCAACTATGACAACTGAATACGAATTTAGCAATGTCCTTCATCATACCTTCACACCAAAACACATCCCTCAATTCTCTATACGTGTTAGTAGAACTGGGGAGAATGGAATAGGAAGAATTATGAGCCTCATCAAGAATCTTCTTTCACAAATCATTACCACAAGGCACACACAACCTACCTTGGTATCTAAGGGTACCATATCCCCCTTGGGAGAAAAAATGCAACTTGCCATGACTCACCAAAGCCTTCAATTCTAACAAGGAGTGGTCAAGATCTTGCTTTGCTTTCACCTCATTAACCAAGGAAGATTTTGAACGACCAACAACCCCAATACCACCATTATCAACCTCTTCTAACCTATCCCACAGTCTAGCCAACTAATGAACCTCTCTAGCCACCTCTTTCCCCAATCATCAACATGAGCAACTCTACCCACAGACACCCTACTCGAAGAGTCCGCCATAACATTAGCCTTACCAGGATGATAACACACACTCATATCATAATCCTTAAGAAGTTCTAACCACTTTCTTTGTCTCAACTTGAGATCATTTTGAGTGAACACATATTGGAAACTCTTATGATCGGTAAATACATTAACATGAACCCCACACAAATAATGATGCAAAATTTTCAAAGCAAATACCTCGGTGGCCGATTCAAGATCATTAGTAGGATAATTCTTTTCATGCACCTCAAGTTGCTTAGACGCATATGCTATAACCTTACAATTTTACATCAGAACACAACCTAAACATATCCGGTAGGCATCATAATATACAACAAACCCTTCCAACCCTTTCGGTAGAGACAAGATAGGAGCGGACACAAGATTATCCTTCAAGGTTTGGAAACTCTTTTCACACTCATCGGTCTACACAAATTTAGCCTTCTTTTTGGTCAAGATAGTCATGGGAGAAGTAATAGAAGAGAAACCATGCACAAACCTCCACTATTAACCCTCTAAGCACAAGAAGCTTCTAATGTCCCATGGGGTAAATGGTGTAGTCCAATGTCTAATTGATGTGCTGTCCAAGTATAACACATTTGATGCCTGAAACAAGGGATTTTGTGACATCTTGTAGCAAACTTTTGTAGTTTTAGGTGTTTTTGTGTTGATATTGCACAAAAGTTAAGTTGACATTATTTTAAAGAAAAATTGCAGATTTTACTGAAGCATAGGCCATACGAGCCCACCTACGAGTCATAGCCCAAGATACGAGTCGTACAACATATAGTAGCTGGAAATAGGGACCAAGAGTTTAGAAATCTGCCAAGTGAGGGTCAATCCTACAAAGCCATCCTACAAGTTGCAGTTAACACTACGAGTTGTAGGGTGGTGTCGTAACAGGAGTCAGAGACCAAAGGTTCAAAAATCTGCCAAGTGAGGGTCATCTTACAAGCCTAGCCTATGAGTCATAAGGCACACTATGACTCGTATAAGTAGACTCATGGTAAGAATCAAAGAAAAAAAATATTGGACCAAAAATTGAAGACCAAGACTACGAGACCAACATACAAGTCATAGCTCAAGCAGCGACTCGTACCTATTGTTCGTACCAGTTCAGTCTAAGATGCTAAGATAATGAAGCAAGACCCCACTACAATTCATAGGCCATCCCACGAGTCTTAACTACGAAATATATCAGAAGTTAGCTATCTTTTCTACATAATTTTTAGGATTATATTATGCATACTATAAATAGTTTAAGCTAGGTTTTGAGATGAGGATGAGAGAGAGGAGAGAGTTGACACTTATAAATATTAGCCTTTGTTTTCGAGCTCTAAAATATTCTCCCAAAAATATTTTAGGGTTTCAACTTAGATTATTATTTTCCCTTTGAAAACCCATTTTTGGGTATTGCAAATCTTGTGCTACACACTTTGGAATTTATCACGCTTGTTGGTGTGCAATTTAGGTGTCTTCACTTTCATTGGAGCTTGCAAAATTCTCAACTATGTCTGTTAATTGCAATTTTTGTGTGTTTTATCTTAGGCATGAGTAGGTAAGCACCCACAACTTGGGGTTATGGGAACCATGGGTAGTTGACTTGAAATTACCTAGGTTTTGTACAGTTCTATGATTGGGGTTTTGCATGTATTGTCTATTCCTTAGTTATTAATGTTGCTTGGCGGTGGGGAACACCAAACCCTTCCTACTATCACTATCCCGACCAAGGTAGTGAGGAATAGAAAAAGGGAAGTAGATGACAATATTCTGTTGATGTGTTCCCATCTAATCAACCAAACCTAACCAAGGGGAGGTTGACTGGGACAATAGGTAATGGTTAGTTGGCACACCATGGTAGCCGACCAAGCTTCATGGTGAAATTTTACCTTCACCTTCACAAGAGAGATGGAAGAACCTAACTTACCATTTTCCATGTGATTCACCAACTACAGTTATGTTATCTAGGGTATTTGAGTCAATGAGCCATGGGGAGCACAATTCCCAAGTTGTCCCTAAATTTGAGTGTTTTCTCACATTTTAGTAAGTATTTATTTTATCTTTGTTTTTGAATCACTTAAACCCACCCACCCCCACCCCCCAATTTAGAAATTATAGTTATAGAAACTAGAAATGATTAGTGGTGAATTCTTGAAGTCAAGCCCCCTATTCCCTGTGGGTTGAACCCTAACCTCGGTTAGTTTAATTACTAATAGTGACCGCTTTCTTATTTGAGCGTGACCATCGATAAAAAATTATGGCACCGTTGCCGGGGAATATATCTAGGTTTTGACTTGAGTTCACGATTAGTTAATCTTGTGTATTTTACTTTTGTCTTTTGTTTTTGTTGTTTGAATTTACTTGTAGGGTATGCCAGGTTGTATGCCCAACATAAGGAGTCAAGGTGAACCTTTATAAAATTGGAGATCCATAGACTTTTCAGAAGAATGGCTTCAGTGAACGAAGATGTTGTGGTTGAGGAGGAGATAAATATGAATGATGAGGATATAATTAGAGAGGAGAATCTACCAAGGGATAACAAACCACAACTTAGGGACTTCAATGGAAACACTTATGGTTGGAACCAATATCGACTGAACCTTATGTCGATGGACATGACTAGCTCTATAGTACTACCCCCTCTACCGATAGATGCTAAGTTAATAGTATCTAGTGGATTGCTCTATATGATACATAACTGCGATCTATTTACAGTGCTACCATCAGAGGATACCAACTATCATCTACAAAATGTTGTCTTTGTGTGCAAAAGAGTCAGGGGGACACAAAATATTTCTACTGACTCTTTTGGTTTGAGGATATTTCCATTGTCATTAACTGACAATGCAACTATATGGTTTTCTGAGCTTCCTCTAGTTACCATCACGAGTTGGGCTGAGCTACGGAGGGTGTTCCTAAAAAGATATTTCCCAAGGTCAAAGAAATTGAAGCTTAAGGACCAAATGAACAACATTGAGCAATTGCCTGGAGACACTCTTAGCACTACATGGGAGAGATTCACCAAATGCTTGAGAATGTTCCCTGATCATAAGATCGTTTATGATACTTTGGTCGAGATCTTTTATAGAGCACTTGATGATAATAGCAAAGCATATGTCAAAACGATCATGGGAGATGTTTTTTTGATCAACCATTTGAACTTGTCACTGAAAGAATGGAACAGGTGGTGAAGACCAACCAAGCATGGGGCCAAAGTGAGTGGGGTTTAACAAAGAGCTCTTGTGTTGTTACCACAAATAATGGGAAAGCAAAGGTGAATGAAGATATTATGGAACAACTTGCTCAACTACGTACGAGCATGGACTTGGTTTTAAAACAAAATCAAGCAAGTGTGTAAGTTGTAACCTATCAACCCCTAAGAACTACGACTTATAATGATCAATTCTTTGATGAGCATACATGCTATGTGAGGAACCAAGCATCGAGTTTCCGAAACAACAACCAAGGATCCAACTCATATTATTAGAGATAAGTTTCTGAGAATCAAGGTTGGAACTTCGATTGAGAAGGGGCATACGGAGATAATAAAGGTGGATACTATGAAAAGGAGAGAGTGCCAGATGCAGAATGGGGTAGACGAGAAGGCTATAGGAATGGTCCCTATGTGCCACCACATAACCATGATGCTGGATCAAGTATTTTGACGATTAAAGAAATGTTCGATAAATTGTGGAAGAATGTGGATCACCACGATGAGACTTTGAAGGGGATGAAGACCGATATTTCAAGAATAAATAAAAAAATGGAGTCTCATTCCGTGACAATCAAGCAACTTGAGCAACAATTTGGACAAGTATCTTAACAATTGAACCAACGCCAAAACGGCACCCTACCGAGCAATACGATTCAAAATCCTAAGTATGAAGGGCAATGTGTGGTGGCAATGACTTGGAGTGACAAGAGCACAAGAGAACCCTCTATGAAAAAGGCAAAAATTGAAAACCACAAGAAGAAAATGAATGCAGGAACCTATGCATGCAACATATAAGAGCAACCAAAGAAGTATAAAACATTTCCTATGCCCCCTCCTCCTTTCCCTCAAAGTCTTGGAAAGAGAAAGGAGGAAGGTAAGTTTTAACAATTTTTGGCAATGCTTAAAAAATTGTCAGAAGGTCTTCCTTTGGTTGAGGCCATTGAGAGAATGCCAAGACATACCAAATGGATGAAAAATCTGGTAAAAGAGAAGCTAAAATTGAGCCAAGACCTCTCTAGAAACATTCAATGTTGTAGTACCATAACTACAAAGTCACTAGTGCAAAAGCGCAAAGACCCGGGTGCATTCACCATACCATGAACTGTAGGAGAACTAGCGTTTGCTAAAGAATTGTGTGATTTGGGAGACCACATCAACTTATTGCCTCTTTCCATATTAAGGAAGCTTGGATTGGGAAGCCTTGACCCTACAAAGATGCGATTGTTGATGGAAGACAGAACAGTGAAAATGCCTGTGGGGCTCTTTTAAGATGTGTTGGTAAAGGTAGACAAATTTATATTTCTCGAAGATTTTGTTATACTTGATTGTGAAGTTAAGTTTATAGCTCCAATCATTTTGGATGACCTTTATTAGCCATAAGATGAGCATTAGTAGATATGGAGAAGAATCTACATACTTTCAGGTTTGGGAAGAAGCAGTAGTGTTTCAAGTGGGTCAGCAGGATGGAAAGAGTTCGGAGTTGCAAGTCATCTCAATGATTTCATTTGAAGAAGATGATGATTCGAAATTCTGATAGAACTAAGGCTTGGAGTTGATCCTTTAGTAGCCGTGTTGATGAACTTTGATGGTGACAATATTCCTCATTATGAGGAAATGATAAATGCTCTTGGAGTGTCAATTTGGCCGAGGTGGAAAACATGGTTAGAATTGGATAAATGTAATAGGGAGACGTAACCTACAAAGTCTTCTGTCGAAGTTCCACCAGAGTTAGATTTAAAGGCATTACCATCGCATCTGAAATATGCCTAATTGGAAGAAAATAGTACATTACTTGTCATCATTGCAACAAATTTAAGTGAAGCTCAAACACAAGCCCTAATCTCAGCTCTGAAGAAATACAAGAGAGCCATTGAGTGGACAATTGCATATTTCATCGGCATATCCCCTGGGATATCTACTCATAAGATTCAGCTAGTCAAAGATTATGTGTATTGAGTATCAAAGGCGGTTAAACCCGCCAACGCAAGAGGTTGTGAGGAAGGAGATCATCTAGTGGTTAGACGCAGAAGTAATCTACCCAATTGCTAACAGTGAGTGGGTGAGTCTATTACAGTGTATTCCAAAGAAAGGAGGCATCACAGTGGTGCCTAATGCAAAGAACGAGTTGATCCCTATGAGACCAGTCACCATGTGGACAGTATGCATGGATTATAGAAAATTAAATGCTTCTACTGAGAAGTATCACTTTCCTATGCCATTCATGGATCAGATACTCGACGGATTGAAAGAAAAATGATTGTATTTTGGGTACAATCAAATTTTTGTTGCACCTGAGGATCTGAAGAAGTCAACATTCATATGCCTCTATGGTACTTTTGCATTTAAGAGAATGCCCTTTGGACATTGCAACACTCCATCCACATAGATGCATAATGTTTATCTTTTCAGATATGGTTGAAAGCACTATTGAGATGTTCATGGATGACTTCAGTGTCATTGGCCAGTCTTTTAAAAAAATGACTTTTGCATTTGCATGATGTGTTGTAGAGATGTGTCGAGAGTCACTTGGTGCTAAACGGGTAGAAATGTCATTTTATGGTTAATGAGGGCATCGTGCTTTGTCACAAAATATCAGACAAGGGAATTGAGGTTGATAAAGCAAAAATTGTGGTAATAGAAAATTTTCCACCACCAATTCTGGTAAAAGGTATCAAAAGTTTTCTAGGCCATGCCAAATTCTACCATCGTTTCATAAAAAATTTATCCAAGATCATACAACCCTTGTGCAAGTTGCTAGAAAAAGATATGAAGTTTGAGTTTGATTATGCATGCATGTACGCCTTCGAATATTTGAAAAGAAGGCTAACCACAACGCCCGTTATTGTAGCTCCATATTGGTCACAACCGTTTGAGCTAATGTGTGATGCGAGTGGAGTTGCACTAAGTATGCTGTTAGGGAAACAAAGAGAGAGAGTCCAACACCCAATCTAATATGCCAGCAAAGCACTAAATATAGCTCAAAAGAATTACACTGTGACCGAACAAGAATTGCTTGCATTGGTTTTTGCATTTAAAATTTTTCATTCATACCTGTTAGGAGCTTAAATAATCGTGCACACTTACTATGTGGCGCTCAAATATTTGATCGCAAAGAATGATGCAAATCCAAGATTGATTAGGTGGGTACTTCTCTTGAAGGAATTCAATTTTGACGTGATTGATAGAAAAGGGTCAGAAATCCAAGTTGCCGATCACCGTTCTAGATTGAAAGATGAGGCTATGGTGAAATTTGATCATATGCTGGACATAAATGACTCATTCCCTGATGAAAAAGTTCTGGCAGCATCACATGATCTTATACCCTAGTTTGCAGACTATTCTAACTATTTCGTGAGTGATGTAGTGCCCTCTGATTTGAATATCCATCAACGTCACAAGTTTATACATGATGTAAAGAAGTTCTTCTGGGATAAACCATATTTGTTTCGCATTTGTGCTGATGGGATCATTCGTAGATGTGTTCCAAACGTAGAGATGACGAGCATTCTTGAAGCATGGCACTATTCATTGGTGGGTGGCCATCAAAGTGGAGCTCGAATGGCTTACAAGGTGTTGCAGTGTGGCTACTATTGGCCATCTATTCATCTGGATGCACATGATTATGTAAGGTCGTGTGACAGATGTCAAAGAGAGGGGGAGTTTCGCGAAGGCATGAACTTTCCCTAAATCCTATTTTGGTCATCGAACTATTTGACATTTGGGCATTGATTTTATAGGACCATTTGTTAGCTCGCATGGTAATAAGTATATTATTGTTGCAGTTGATTATGTCTCCAAATGGGTAGAGGCATTAGTGTTACCGAACAATAAGGGAAAGAGTGTTACAGGATTTCTCCATAAATGTATTATTTCCAGGTTCGGTATGCCTCAAACGATTATTAGTGATGGTGGTTCTCACTTTTGCATCCGACTGTTCAAAGCCCTCAGACTCAGGGTTCACCTCCAACTGCTACAAGCACTACTCTAGTTGATGCAGAGCCCATGCCAGCTTGAGATCGAGTCCACACCATCCTCTAGTATGCCAAAACCAACACCATCTACATTATAGGTTGATTCTACTATATCTGCTGTTGCTTTTCAAGAACTATTGTGCAAGGTAGCTACGATGGAATCCAGGCAACAGGCTTTAGCCATACAGGTCAGACCTTGGGTCAACCACACCATACGGGACTTAGAGGAGAGGATGAAGGCATTCACCCATGAATTAGTTGATGAGAGGGTTAGAGCGGTAGATACCCGAGTCGATGCATTTGAAGTGAGAGTCCAGCGGAGGCTTGAGGGTGTTCGGCCTGCTGACATGAGTGCAGTGACATAGGAGTTGGCCATATTTAAGGAAGAGTTGTTGCAAATCTTAGTAGCTCTTGTTGCAGTCCTATATGTGGCACCAATAATTTATGAGGTATTTGATTAGTTAGCTGACCACCCTATGCCTATGGAAAGAGGACCCTCGAGCATGATGACCTAGAGATAAGCCAAGTAAGGCCTAGACATGATGACCTAGCAGCCTCGGTGGAAGAGCCCATACTAGAGAAGGTGGTTCAAGAGTCGATCCTATTGGCGGCCATACAAAGAGATAGGGAGAAACAGCCTCCTAAGGAGAGGGTAGTTCAAGCACAGCTGTGACCCAGATTGCTGATGGGAGGTCGTGATCCAGGACCCTACTGACCAGCTAGAGACCAGTTCTTGATGAACCATGATGTTTGACTCCTTTTGCCCCAGTTCTTATCTTGTCATTGTGGATACATTGTTCTGTTGTTAGACAACCTTTCAATTATGTTAGATTTTGAATGTGTTTAAATATTTTTATATTGGATGTTGTTTTTACTTGTATTTGGGATGTTAGTTTTTTTTTCTTGATTTATATGTATATATATCTCTATGTTATTGTGGTTGGTTTTCATTCTTGTCTCTACTTTGAGGGCAAAGTATTCTATTTTTGTGGGGTGTGGGAAGTTATGCATTATGGTGAAGTCTGAGTAGCCTCGAGTCTATAACTTTCCTTATTTTTTATCCCAAGGTATTCTTGCCATGATTCTTTTTCCTTGTGGATGCTTAATTTTCTGTTGAACCAGCATGTTTAGCTAGTGTAGATAATGTGTAAATTCATAGTATTGTTATCTGTTGGCATATACGTAGTTTTTAAATTCTTTTTGAATTATTTGAAAAAATAAGGTACCCTCAAAATTTGCACAATTGTGATTATTGATGCATTATGCATTTTGATGATTTGGTGATATTTGTTTTGATAATGTACAGGTAAGTTAAGGCTTGAAGTATGACCTATAAGTCTATACTTGATTGTGGGTGCAATGACATTGTGTTGTGAGCTTATTTTGCTGCATTCATACATCTTGTATGGACTAAGAACTTGCCTTAGTACTCTAAGATTGGTTTGGTGCTTTGGCTGATCTGGAAAGAAACTTAGGTCTTTGTTCTTTGAGTGAACCCACTGTTAACCTAAATGGCCTATCAAATGAGTAAGTGAATCCCTTGATCCAAATTATTGAGCCTCTCATGTACTCCTTTTTTAATTGACACCTTACTAACTTAACTATGTTTGATGAAATATCATGACGCTGGCCCTGGTCTATCCTTGAACATGTGAACCTCAATTGAGGCTAAAAGCCTATGTGGAGGGTGGCTACAAATTGTGGCCCTGGTTTGGGGAATAGATATTGTTTACTTCACCTTAGGCTAAAAGTCTAAGTTGAGGGAGGCCCTTATTGTTGTAAAGTAATAACAATAGGGTGGTTAGTTAGGAAATAAAGAAAGAAATGAAATATCATGAGATGAGTGAAGAAAAAGAAAAGAAAAGTCCCTTGGGTTGAGAAAATGTAGCAAGAGTTGAGTTCAGAAATAAGGCACAACTAAAAATAGAAAGAAAGCACTCAAGAAAAGTTTGAATCAGGAGAATAAGGGTGGGTTTAATGAAAAGTATTGGGTTTGAAAGCAAAAGTGTTGGTAAACATGGTTCAAGGATAGCTTTTAGTCACTACTTTCCTAAAATGCCATTCCAACACCCATTGAACCTATGTTACAAGCCCATAAGTCCTAAAGTGATCCAAATCTACTTTGTCACTAGGCCGGAAGATGAGTACAGAGGCAAGCCTATGGTATTAGTCATTTTGCATGAATTTCATTTGTGAGAGTGAGAATATTTCCTCAGTCCCTAAATTCTAAATGCTTTTTGAGTAAGTAAGAGGGACTTCTTTTCTGCGAGGGCATTTGCACTATTTTATTAGTATATCGCTATACCAGTGATTTTGGATGGTTGATGCTCCTTAGCTTATCATAGTTGGGTTGACAGATTCATCATCATGATTTTGTTGTGCTTAGTAGCTTTACAATCTAGTTTTGAAAATGATAATTGGGTACCTAGATTAGAGTGAAAGAAGTATATGCAATTGGTACAGATGATATGTATTTCTCATTGTGTACGTAGATTGAGTCATTGCTTGAGGATAAGCAACAATTCTAAGATGAGGGTATTGATGTGCTATCAAAATATAGCACATTTGATGCCTAAAACAAGGTATTTTGTGAGTTCTTAATACGACTTTTTATGGTTTTTATGTGTTTTTATGTAGTTCTTGCAAAAAAGTTAGGTTGGCATAATTTTGGAGAAAAATTACAAATTTTGCTGAAGCATAGGATATACGAGTTCACCTAGGAGTCGTAGCCCAAGCAACCAGCCATATGGTGCTATCGTATTAATAAACAGAGACCAAAAATCAAAAATCTTCTAAGTGGAGGTCAACCTTACGAGGATATCCTACGAGTCATAAGTCTCATTACGACTCGTATAGGAGTACTCATAGCAGAAATCAGAGTGCCTAAACTTTGGATCAACAACTGAAGGCGTAGATTGTGAGAGGAGCATACGAGTCATAGCCCAAGCTATGACTTGTACAAGTGGGTCGTACCAGTTGAGTCCAAGATTCCAAGAACCTGATACTAGACCGGAATTACAGCTCGTAGGGTGAGGCGTACCAGCTGCCATCTGTCTTTTATCTGTAATTTTTAGGGTTATTTTGTAACCACTATAAATACTTTAAGTTAAGGTTTATTTAGAGATCTTCAAAATTTAGAAGAGAACATCATCCTTGAATATACTCTTAAGGAAACTTTCAAGTTTTAGTTTATCATTTTCTTTTGGAAAATCCAATTACAGGGATTACAAATCTTGCTTTGTGCTTATTATCAATCTATCAAGCTTGTGGTTTGCAACTTGTGGTTTCTTTAATCTTCATTGCTTTGGGTAAAATTCTCAATCATATCTTATAATTGCATTTTTGTTGGTTTTGCCTTAGTCATGAGTAGCTAAGCACCCATAACTTTGGTTTGTGGGAACCATGGGTATTTGACTTGAGATAACCTAGTTTAGTGCATTTCTATGATTGCAGTTTTGCATATATTGTCCATTTCCCTTTGTTATGATTGTTATTTCGTAGTGGCTAACACCAACCTTCGCCTACTATCACGATCTTGACCAAGGTAGTGATGAATAGGAAAAGAGAAATAAATGACAGGATTCGCTTGATGTGTTCTCATCTAATCAACAAAATTGACCCAAGGGAGGTTGAATGGGACAATAGGTAATAGTTAGTTGGTACGCCATGGTTGCCGACCAAGCGTGATGGTGAAATTCAACGTTCACCTTCGCAAGAGGGCTACAAGAACCTATGTTACTGTCCTATAAGCGAATCTCTAATTGTAGTTATGTTATCTAGTTTGATCGAGTCAACAAACCATAGAGAACATAATTCTCACGTTGTCCCTAAAATTGAGTGTTTTCCCACATCATAGTATAGTGTTTATTTTACTTAGTTCTTGAATCACAAACCCCCCTCCCCATATTTAGAGATTTTAGTTATGGATACTTAAAATGATTGATAATGAATTCTCGTAGTCAAACCTTGTATTCCATGTGGACTCAATCCTAAACTTTGGTTAGGTTAATTCCTGACAACGACTGCTTTCTTATTGGAGCATGAACATCATCATTGAGGACCCACCAAACTTTTTTCAAGGATAGTACAAGCCACATAGAGGAGGAAGATGATCAAGTGGAGCACCGGTTCCTACATGGTAACATTATGTAGGCATAGAGTATGGGTTAGTACGTTTAAATGTACTAAGTATGTAGGATGCAAAGCAACAAAAAATAAGTAACATAATCAAAATGCATAAGTATAGGCAATGGATAAGCATAGTAACAATATCGCTTGTGTGAATATTGCTTGAAGTGTAACATGCCTATATAGAATGTTTTACATGTGCTGGAAGACAAAACCTTAGTCATAGACCAAGCAAACTTAGTACTTGGAATCCAAGGTAGACCACCCCTTGGAAGTGATAGAGTAATCAACCCCTCAATTGGTTGATGGTTGTCACACCCTACCAACCATAGTGATGGAGGTATCAACCCTTCAATTCGTTAATGGGCACGACCACCCCCTGTTGAAAGTAATTGAGGAATCAACTCCCCCAATTGATTGATTGGAATGACAATCCCCCATCGGAAGTGATTGAGGAATCAACCCCTCAATTGGTTAATGGGCATACCATCCCCCTTCGAAATGGTTGAGGCAATTTACCCCTCCTCAACTAGGTATGGTCAACTCACAACACCACATATATTTCTCAAGCAAACAACTCATATAACTTCCCTTTAATAATCATAAATTCACTTAACTCACAGGCTGTATTAGACCTTCAATAGCTCAAGAACCCATAGCCGAACATTTTATCAAACTCTTGGGGTGTGTGCAATGCTTAAATAAAACCATGCAATTCATGAGTGATATCATGCAAGGAAACTTGAAGTAAATCAATCCACTAATACATGGTGATACCCTCATGCAATATACATTGAAACCCTCCATCAAATCTCAAAATAGATTATAGGTTCATAGCTTAAAACATGCTTAAACAGTCACACTTTTATGGATCCCAAACATAGTTCATAGTCGAATTCATAATAATTAAGACTCATAAGTAAATCAACTTGGAAACATACAATTTAGGTAAAAAGGAAGGTTGCGCATCATGGGCGAAAATACCCAATGGTTGAAACCCACATACCTCAACTTTGGTTACTCTAAATTTGGGTTTAGATCCATTTCCCACTCAAACTACCCCCCCTCGCCCCTCCCCGCGCCCCATCGGATCACGAATATGAAGTTAGATTCATCTCGCACATATTTTGAGATATATAAAAATTACGAATTCAGGCACTTCCGAGGTCGTTTCAATATCTCCCCCTTGGGAACATTCGCTCCCCAATGTCAAAGAAATGTGTATAAGAGAAGTAAACAAGATAATTTCATCCCACACAAGAATGCAACAATGCACTTAAACATCATTTCAAAAAATTTAACATAAGTGTCAAAATAACCATTAACTTGTCAATTTAAACATGAATGTATGTAAATGACATGCAGGATAAATCATTTTGAGGACTCAGAATTAGTACCTTAGGCTTGAGTAGAGTTGAAGAGATAAGGATATCGCTTTTGCATATCCCTCTCGGCTTCCCAAGTATCACTTTCGACTTGTTCATTCTTCCAAAGGAACTTAACGGAAGCTACGCCCTTATTCCTCAACCTCTTAACTTACCTATCAAAAATTTTTGCTAGAATCTCTTTCATAAGTCAAGTTGCATTCAACAACATCCATAACTTCTAATGACATAATAACATTTGGGTCACCTGCACTCTTCTCAATATAGACACATGGAAGACCGGATGAACCAAGTCCATTTTACTAGGAAACTCAAACTCATAGGCCAACTTACCAATTTACCTCAACACGCTATAAGGACCAAGAATTCTTGGTCTCAACTTACCCTTTTACCGAAACGAATCACGTCCTTCACGGGTGAAACCTTCAAATAGACCCAATCACCCACCTTAAATTCAAGGTCCCTTTTCCTCACATCGGCATAGGACTTTTGACAACTTTGGGCTATTTTTAACCTTTCCCTAATTAACCTCACTTTTTCTAAGGCCTCCATAACCAAATCCAAACCTAACAATGACGCATCGCCTACTTTAAACTACCCAGTCGGTGATAGACAATGTCTACTATAAAGGGCCTCAAAAGGAGCCATACCAATGCTTGTATGATTGCTATTTTTATAAGCAAACTCAATATCACAACCCAAAGCTAGGGCCTACACATGACATGGTGCAAGGGGAACCCGAACGGACTCCAAGCAAGTCTCCTAGACCATCATTACACATCCTTAGCCGCGGAACTGATAAAATAGCAATAAAAGAGTATAAATAGGGATAATCGGGGCTTAGGGACATCATTCATATCATAATAACAAGGGCTAAGATAGACTTAATGCTTATAATATTACAGCTCTAATACATAGATAAGAGTGGTGATCAAGACAAGCAATCGGCCTCACACTCATAGTCAACATTCACATAAAAGAAAGGTAGTTCTAAAAAATAGTAAGAGATCATAAGCAATGTCCCCGAAATGGAGGACTCACCAACAAGCTTGAGTGGAAGCATACTAGCCACATGAATGAAGATGCTCAATCAGGGCTTCGGTTCCTACATAGTGACATCATCTAGGCATAAAATATGCATTAGTACGTTTGAATGTACTATGTATATAGGATGCAATGTAACAAATTATAAGTACCATAATCAAAATACATAACATAGACAATTATTAGACATATAACATTGGCATGTATGAATGATACTTGTAGTAAAATTATGCTTATATGGAACATAATACATGTGTAGTAAGTGACCATCAATATAGAATATCAAAGGCCTACCACCTCCTTGGAGAGGCGAATGAGGTATAAACCCTTCAATATGGTTACCCGGCACCTACAATCCCCTGAGCTAGGGACAAAGGTACAAACCCCACAACATGGTTAAATAGGTACCAACCCCTCAATATGGTTATATGGACCTACTACCCCTAATACTGAGTAAACAAGGTACCAACCCCTCTATGTGGTTACCCGGGCCTAAAACCCCCCGAGCTAGGGTTGGTCAACTCAGAACACTATATAGATAATACCATATACATGCATTCATTTCATCATCATTTAATCATCATATAATCATTCAACTCATAAGACATTAATTGGGCCTTCAATTCCACAAGTAACCATAAGTGGACATTTTATCAAACACTTGGCGAGTGTGTAATGCTAGTGTAAAACCATGCAATTCAAGAGTGTTATCATGCTAAAAAATCCAATGTAAAAACATCAATAGATACTTGATAACACCCTCAAGCAATATACATCAAAAGCCTTCACCAAATCTCACAGTAGATCTTAGATTCACAGCCCAAAACATAGTAAAATAACTACCGTTTCATAAACCCCAACATAGTGTGCAGTGAATTTTATAATAAATAAGACTCATGAGTAAATCATGAAATTTTCAAGAAACAGAAGCTTGGGCATCATTGGTGAAAGGAAGTAATGAAATAAATCCATATATTTTATCTTTGGAGATTAACTTGATAAAAATTAGAGATGGAGAATTGAAGCTTGAATGATAACCTTGAGAACCGGATGAGTTTGAGACTTGAACTTAGGAGATGAAATACTGGCTAAGTGTTTGATGAGTATGGTGAATGTTTTGAATGATTGAGGGTGAAATATCGCTAAGTATAGGTATTTTTACGTATGGGAACACATAGGCCCAAGACACAAAAGCCTTGGACTGGACAAGAAAAATTGCCAACAAAATGTACTGTTGTGCGCCCTCGGGGCATCGCGCCATGGGCATGAAAAACTCCCTTGGAATCGCATTTTGTGATTATTGAATTTTGATACAATTTCTCTTTAGCCAGGGTTAGACCCATTTTCCACTCAATTTTGACCCCCTAAACAAAAATATGAAGTCGAATGTTCGGTATCACAGACAATTTTGAGATATATGGAATTACGATTTTGAGCACTTCTGAGGCACATTTTTGGGCACTTTTTAGGGTCGTTTAACTGAATCAATGGAAGATGATCATCCCAACTACCACTAAACTCTAATAAACAAGCTCTAACAATATGCTCAAGCGTTTTGATAGTTCTTTTGGCTTGGCCATCGGTTAAGGGTGAAATGTCGTAGTAAGCTTAACCTTGGTACCAAGACCTCTTTGGAAGGACCTCCAAAAGCGTGAAGTGAATTGAGCACCATGATCCAATATGATAGAACATGGCACCACATGCAATCTAACAAACCCCTGAATGTGCAATCTAGCATAATCTTCGGCTCTATAAGTAGTCTTAATCGATAGGAAATGAGAAGACTTTGTGATTCTAAATGACAACCCAAATAGTATCAAAACCCTTTTTAGTCTGAGGCAACCCAATCACAAAATCCATGTTAACTTCCTCCCACTTTCATGTTGGAATCTCTTTGTCTTAGGCTCGACCATCGGATCTTCGATGTTTGGCTTTCACTTGTTGGCAACTATGACAACCGGATAAAATTTGGCAATGTCTTTCTTCATACTTCCCCACCAAAACAAATCCCTCAAATCATTATATATCTTTGTAGAACCGAGGTAAATAGAATAGGAATAATTATGAGCCTCGTCAAGAATCTTCTCTCTAAAACCATTAACACCAAGTACACACAACCTACCTTGGTACCTAAGGGCACCATCTTCCCCTTGGGAGAAAACCTCAACCTTACCATCTCCCACCAAAACCTTCTACTCTAGCAGGTCAAGATTTTTCTTCGCCTTCACCTCCTCAACCATTGAAGATTTAGAACCATCAACCACCACTACACCACCATTGTCAACCTCTTCCAATCTAACCCCCAATCTTGCCAACTGATGGACCTCCATAGCTAGCTCTTTGCCACCAGCATCAACATGAGCTAGGCTATCCATAGACACCCAACTCAAAGCATCGACCACAACATTACCTTACCGAGATGATAATGCATACTCATATCATAATCCTTAAGGATGTCTAAACACCTTCTTTGTATCATGTTAAGATCTTTTTGAGTGAACACATATTGGAGATTCTAATGATCGGTAAATACATCAACATGCACCCCATAAAAACAATGATGCCAAATTTTTGAAGCAAAAACAACGACGGCCAATTCAAGATCATGAGTAGGATAACTCTTTTCATGCACCTTGAGTTTTCTAGAAGCATAGATATCACCTTACTATTTTGCATCAAAACACAATCCAAACCTTTTTTCGAGGCATTACAATATACAACAAACCTTTCTAACCCATCCGGTAGTGATAAGGTAGGAGTGGAGACAAGCTTATACTTCAAAGTTTGGAAACTCTTTTAACACTCATCGATCCACATATATTTAGACTTCTCTTGAGTTAATTTAGTCATAGTAGAAGCAATAAAAGAGAACCCATTCAGAAACCTCCAGTAATAACCCGCTAAGCAAAAGAAGCTTCTAATATCCGATGGAATCAAAGGTCTTGGCCAAATTTCTAATTACCTCCATCTTTTTAGGATCTACCTCAATACCATCCCCCGACATTATATGACCTAGAAAGGCAAACTTTTGCAACATAAACTCATATTTCTCATACTTAGCATACAACTTCTCTTCCCTCAATTTTGTAGTACCACCCTCAAATGACTCACATTCTCCTCCTCACCATGGGAATAGATCAAAATATCATCAATGGAGATAACCACAAAGAAATCAAGGTAGGGTTTGAAGTCCCAATCCATAAGATCCATGAAGATAGTCGATGCATAGGTCAACCCAAAATACATAATGGCAAATTCATAATGCCTATATCTAGTCCGATAGGCCGTCTTGGGAATGTCACACTCCCTCACTTTCACTTGGTGATACTCTGACCGAAGATCAATCTTAGAGAAGTGACTAACCCCTTGAAGTTTGTAAAATAGATCATTAATCCTTGGAAGAGGGTACTTATTCTTTATGGTAACCCTATTAAGTTGTCAATAGTTAATAGACATTCTAAAGGAACTATTTTTCTTCTTCACAAATAACACCGATGCACCCCAAGGTGATTGGCTAGGCCAGATAAAACCCTCCAACATATCCATTAATTACTTCTTCAACTCCTTTAACTCTGCTGGGGCCATATTGTAAGGGAGAATACAAATGGGTTGAATATCGGGATGGAGGCCTATACCAAATTCTATTTTCCTTTCGGGAGGAACATTGAGAAGACCATTATGAAAGACATTAAGAAACTCATTAAACAATGAAACCAACTCTATAGGAAGGGCCTTGGACTCAACATCCCTAACCCTCAAAAGACGAAAGAGGCACCCCTTAGAAATAAAGTTATGGGCTTTAATGCCCGACATGAACCTACCCTTCACCACCACATCATGACTCTCCCACTCAAGAACGAGTTCATTTGGTAATTGGAGTTTGACCTTATGGGTTCTACAATCAATAGAAGCATATTATACATGCAACCAATCTACTCAAAGAATCACATCAAATACACTATATCAAGCTCAACAAAATCACAAGGCAATATTTTATGCAAAATAGAAATGGGATAATTTTTATAGACACTCTAAGCAACAATAAATGCACCAACTAAAATAGACATCTCATATGGCTCTCACAACAATTCGATTTCAGCATGAAACCTTTTTGGCAACAATGGGAGTAACAAAAGAAAGTGTGCCACTCGCGTCTATCAATTCATACATATCAAAATCAAAGGCTTTTAACATACTATTAATGACATTGGGCACTTTATCAACCCCTTATATCTCTTGGAGTGCATAAAATTGATTATGCCTTGGGAAACTAGCTTGTTGGCCACCTCTTACTATAGAAACCATATTTGTACCTTGTAATGGACATCCCTACCCTTGTTCAAATTGTAAGGGAAATCTATTACCTTATGCCCCACTTCACCACAACTAAAATAAGCAGTGATGTCCCTCAAACATCGGCCATCATGACCCTTACCACGTTTTGGACACATAGCATTAGGAACCACACAATCATCACCTTGGGACATTGGGTTATCATTGGCAATCCTTCTACTAGGAGCATGAGAAGACCCTTGGCCTTGATGAAACCGGCCACCCTTCGGACATTGGAACATACCCTCAAAACATGCCCTGTTGGCCTCACACTTCTCCTCTTTCTCAACTTTCCCCCCTCCAATTCTTTGGTAAAAGTAATTAGGTGGGATAAATTTATGTCACTAATTAACTTGGAAGCATGACACTCCTAATTAACCAAATCAGACACCCCTATCAAAAATTTGTTCATTTTAGACCTTGGGTCGGCAAGCAAGTGTGGAGCATATTTGCAGAGTTGGTTGAACTTGAGGGCATACTCCCTAAGACTCATAGATCCTTCCTTCAAATTCATGAGCTACATCATTTTGGCCTCCCTAACCTCAAGAGGGAACAACCAGTTGAGTAATGTCTCCTTAAACTCCTCCCATAGAATTAGATTATTTTCCCCTTCTCCACTTTCCATTAAATAAACCATATTTGAGCCACCCCTTGAGTTGGTAGGCCACCAATTCCTCTTTCTCCTCCGAACTAACAATTATGATAGCCAACACCTTGTATAACTCAACAATAAATTCTTCAGGGTCCTCATCCACATTAGACCCATGGAACTTCGACGGGTTCATTCAAGTGAAGTCTTTCACCCTTAAAGCCAGTGTAGGAACATGATGGGCTTGGTCCCCTTGATTAATTTGATTAGTCATGGCATATGCAAGTATAGTGATAGCATCCCAGAATTCCTCGTGAGCCGCTCCCCTATCTTGAAGAGCTTGAGGAGCAGGTGAACTGGTTATTCTTCGGGTGCGCGGGCTCCACTTTCTTTTGTGTTAGGCACGATCTATAAATAGGAAAGAATATTCATTAGAGGGGAAACATCACCAAACATATATAGTACAACATAGGTTAAGAAGAAGGGAAATATTTGCTAAAACGTCTCACAGTCTCTCACTCATAGTCGTAGTTCACAATACAACCATGAATAAGACTCTAATCAATGTAGTGTGTTGGATGTCGAGGACAATTAACAACCTATTGCTATGATACACCTTTGTCATGATCGGAACCTAGGTTCTAGATGTGACACGATAAATGGGGAACCCAAATGGACCCCAAACAAGCCTCTTAGCATATCACTACACTTCCTTGGTCACAAAAGCAATTAAACAACAACGAGAGAACATAAAATAAGGATGAAGGGGCTAAGGGAGTCTTTCATAGCTTAAAAACATACAAGAGTCAACAGAGTGAAGCTCAAAGCATCATTACATAACTTGTCCAACAACACGTCTAAACTTAAAATTGAGTGGGGGCTAAAACAACTTTTCAGTCTCACCCTCAAAAAAGAGTACTACAAAAGAAAAGACTATTCACATAACATATGATTAGAATATATCGTCCTGGGAGTTAAAGACTCACCAAACTTACTTCAAGAATAGTTAACCACGTGGATGAGGAAGATGATCAAGTGGAGCTTCTGTTCCTGCATGGTAACATCATGTAGGCATAGAGTATGCATTAGTACTTTTGAATGTACTAAGTATGTAGGATGCAATGCAACAAGAGATAAGCAACATAATCAAAAACATAAGTATAGGCAATGGATAAGCATAGTAACAATATGACATGTATGAATGATGCTTGAAGTAAAACATGCCTATATCGAATGTTTTACATGTTTAGGAAGAGACCATAATTATAGACAAAGAAAACGTAGTACTTGGAATCGAAGGTAGACCACCTATTGGAAGTGATTAAGGAATCATTCCCTCAATTGTTTGATGATTATCACACCATACCATCCATGGTGATTGAAGTATCAACCACCTAATTTGTTAATGGGCATGATCAGCCATCGTTGAATGTGATTGAGGAATCAACCCCCCCCCAATTTGTTGATGGGAATGACCATCCCCCCCACCGAAAGTGATGGAGGAATCAACACCTCAATTTGTTAATGGGCATACCATCCCCCATCGAAATAGTTGACGCAATTTACCCCTCCTCAAGTAGGTATAGTAAACTCACAACACCATAGATACTTCTAAAGAAAACAACTCATATACACTTCCATTTCATCATTATAAAGTCACTTAGCTCACAAGTTATGCATTAGACCTTCAATAGCTCAAGAACCCATAACCGGACATTTTATCAAACATTGGGGGGTATGTAATTCTTGTATAAAACCATGCAATTCAAGAGTTATATAATTCAAGAAAACTTGAAGAAAATCAACCCTCCAGTACTTGGCGATACCCTCACGCAATATATATTGAAACCCTCCATCAAATCTCAAAATAGATCATAGCTTCATATCTAAAAACATGCTTAAACAATCACACTTTTATGAAACCCCAATATAGGTCATATTCAAATTCATAATAAGTAACACCCATAAGTAAATCAAATTAGAAACATGCAATTTATGTAAAAAGGAAGGTTGGTCACCATGGGTGAAAGTGCCTAATGGTTGAAATACACATACCTCAACTTTCGAGAATTCCTTGATGAAGATTTGATTGAGAACTTGAAGCTTGACTGAATTCCTTAAGATTCAAAATGAGTTTGAGACCCTTGATTTTGACTAAAATATTTGGCTAAGTGTTTGAGAGGATTTTGGGGAATGTCTTAAATGATATTAGTTTAAAAAATGATGAAGTATAGTGTTTTTACACACATGGAGGCTTAGGCTGAAGACCCAAATGCCTTGGACCGAAATACAAAACTGGCAAAAATACTAATCCGCGCCCTAGCCGCGTTGTAACAGGGGTATAAATCGTCTCTGGAAAATGCATTTTTTGGAAAACAAAATTTTTATACGGTTGCTCTAAAGTTGGGCTTAGACCCATTCCCCACTTAACTTTTCCCCTGATCATGAATACGAAGTCAGATTTTCGACAACACGCACAAATTTTCAGATATATGGAAATAATGAATTTGGTCACTTTTGAGTCATATTTTCGGGTAGTTTTTTGGGGTCATTTTTGAAATGACCGTAAAAAGAGCCACGAAATATGCCTCAAAATTCCTAGAATTTCAAATTCCATATATCCCAAAATATATTTGTTATTTTGAAAATTCAAGTTCATATTCTTATTTAGGGGGTCAAAATTAGGGAGGAAAGGGTCGAACCCCAATTTTAGAGCCATCAAATCACAATTTCAAATTTCTAAAATTTCAATTTCTAGTGACGATCCGCGGTAGTACCGCGACATGAAGTTGTCACGGATATGTGTTAATTTGGCCTCCAAGATTGGCCCACGTCGCGGACCTGTGTATTTTGTTGCCGGTAATTTCTATCTTGGTCCTAGGCTTTTGGGTCTTGGTCCCAAGTGTTCCCAAACGTGTTTTTACCTATAATTAGCTGTATTTCACCCTTATATCATCCTAATCTGTACCTAATACTCACTCAAAACACTTAGCAATATTTTCAAGTCTCCATCTCCATTCTTCTTCATGGTTTCTCCAAAAGCTAAGGTATGTGGTGTTGAACCATTGGGTCCTTCCACCCATGGTGCCTAAGGCTCCTTTTTACTTAAATTGCATGATTTAAATATTGATTTATTTATAGGTCTTGATTATTATGAATTTCAGTGCAAAGTGATTTGGGGTTTATGAAAGTATGATTGTTTTAGCATGTTTTGAGCTATAAATCCTTGATCTAATGTTAGTTTTGATGAGGGGTTTTGATATATATTGCTTGAGGGTATTTCAAGGTGTTAATTGATGGGTTTACAATAGATTTTCTTTTATTGTTTCACTCTTAAATTATATGGTATTACACTACCACTACACATCCGGTAAGTGTTTGATAAAATGTCCGACTAAAGTTTCATGTAGAATTGAAGGTCCAACGCATGTCTTATGAGTTGAATAGTGTAATAATGATTATATGACGATGAAATGATGATGGCATCATGATGAATCAATGGTATGTATATGATGTATAGTGATAAGCGAAAATTTAGGTATATGATGACCTTGTGATGATGAAAGTATGTTATATATGTGTTGAACTCATGAAAAGTATCTATGATGTTGCAAGCCAATCACCTTGTTGAGGGGTTGCCAAGCCTCAATCACCTTGTTGAGGGGTGCAAAGTCCCAATCACGTTGTTGAGGGGGTGCCAAGTCTCAATCATCTTGACGAGGGGGTGCCAAGCCTTAGTTTCCTTGTCGAGGGTGTTACCAAGCCTCAATCACCTTGATGAGGGGGTGAAAGGCCTCATTTTCCCTGTTGAGGGGATATCAAGCCTTAATCACCATTTAAGGAATGGTATGCCTTGTAGTTTGCAAGTAGCTCACTTGGTCTATGATGAGGGTCTATTCCTATGCATGCTCTAATTCTATATAAGCATATAATTCACTAACATGTTTTAGTTCAAGCATCATCCATACATGTCATATTGATAGTGTGCTATCCATTATCTACGATTATGCATTTTGTCTATCTCTTGTTGTATTGCATCCCACATACTTAGTACATTCGAACGTATTAACGTATACTCTCTGCCGACATGATGTTGCCACATAAGAATCAGAGCTCTATTTGGTCATCGTCCTCCCCCACGTGGCTAGTGATATCCAATCAAGCTTATTGGTTACTCTTCATATTTGAGGGCAATATATATATATATATATATATTCTTATTCTATGTGTTTTAGACTATCTTTCCTTTTTGGATATACTTGACTATGAGGGTGAGCCCGGTTGCTTGTCTTGGCCCGCGCTAAGTTCTATGTTACAGGTGTTGTTTGACAAAATATGTATTATGCCTTTGCTTTGATTCACTTATGATATCCATGATATTTAAATACGAGTCTCTCTCCCCTGGTCCCAATTTCCCCTTGTTTATGTTTTGTATGCCTCTTATCTTGCTTCTGCTACTACGGATGTGTGATGATATCCAATGAGGCTTGTTTGTGGTTCCTTTGGATTAGGCCCTAGGCTTGGGTCATGATAGTTTTAGTCTATGAGTTTGAAAGAGTATACCCTCAAATTCAACCAAGTCTCCAAGTATATATGCTCCACAATAGGTGGCCTGAGCCGAGTTCTAGGATGAATAATTTGGTGATGGATGTGTCCAACTTGGCTAATGAGGAATGTCGTGCCACCACATTAATAGGAGATATGGATTTATCCCTCCTCTTGACTTATTCCAAACAATTGGAGAAGAAAAAATTTGAGAAAAAGAAGAAGTAGTGAGGCCAAGAGGGCCTGTTTTGAAGGTAGATTTCAATGTCCCAACATGGTCGGTTTCATCAAGGCCAAGGACCTTCCAATGCTCTTAATAGAAGGTTTGCAAATGACAACTCATGGGACAAAGATGGTTGTGGTGTGGTGCCTAACCTTATGTGCCGAAGGTGTGGTAGAGACCATAAAGATCCATGTTGGAAAGGACATTAAATGCTTTCTTTGGGTGTGGTGAAGTGGGCCATAAGGTGATTAGTTATCCTCATAATCGAAACAAGGGTAGAGATGGTCATCCACAAGGCCAAGGTGTAAATACAGTTCCAATGGAAAAAGGAGGCTAACAAGGGGGTGCCCCAAGACAAAACAGATTCTATGCTCTGCAAGGGAGACAAGGGGTGGATAAGGTGCCCTATGCCGACACTGGTATGTTAAAAGTTTTTCATTTTTATGTGTATGCATTGATAGAACTGAGTGCCACTCTTTTTTTCTTTACTCTTTTTGTTGCCAAAAGGTTTCATGTTAGTCCCGAATTGTTGTGTGAGTCTTATGAAGTGCCCACACTTGTTGGTGCATCCATTGTTCCTAGAAGGGTATATAGTAATTATCCCGTACTCATTTTGCATAGAATATTGCCTTGTGATTTTCTTGAGTTAGATATGGTGGATTTTGATGTCATTCTTTGGATGGATTGGTTGCATGCATATTTTGCTTCTGTTGATTGTAGAACCCATATCGTAAAATTCCAATTCCCTAATAAACCCATCCTTTAGTGGGAAAGTTGTGATGTGGTGGTCAAGGGTAGATATATTTCTTGCATCATGGCCCAAAGGTTGATTTCTATGGGGTGTCTCTATCATCTTGTGAGGGGTAGGGATGTTGAGTCCAACGTCCTTTCTATAGAGTTAGTTTTTATGGTTAATGAGTTTCTTAATATCTTTTCTAATGAGTTTCCCAATGTTCCCCTGAAAGGGAAATAGATTTTTGTATAAACCTCCTTCCCGATACTCAACCCATTTTTATTCCCCCTTGTTGTATGGCCCCAGCATAGTTGAAAGAGTTGAAGGAACAATTGATGGATTTGTTGGAGAAGGGTTTTATAAGGCCTAGTAAATCACCTTGGGGTGCACCAGTGTTATTTGTGAAGAAGAAGGATGGTTCTATTAGAATGTGTATTGATTACCGACAACTATAGAGTCACCATCAAGAATAAGTACTCTCTACCAAGGATTGATGACCTTTTTGATCAACTTCAACGGGCTAGTCACTTCTTCAAGATTGATCTTCGGTCCGGGTATCACCAAGTGAAAGTGAGGGAGTGTGATATTCCCATGATGACTTTTAAGACTAGGTGTGGGCACTTTGAATTTGTGGTTATGTCCTTCGGGTTGATTAATGCACCAATAACATTCATGGATCTTATGAATATGGTCTTTAAATCTTACCTTGTCATTTTTATAGTGGTTTTTATTGATGATATCTTGATCTATTCCCATAGTGAGGCGGAGCATGTGGATCAATTGAGGGTGGTATTACAAATCTTTAGGAAGGAGAAGTTGTATACCAAATATGAGAAATGTGAGTTTTGGTTGAAAGGGGTTTCTTTTCTATGGCATGTGATGTCAGGTGATAGAATTAAGGTAGACCCCTAAAAACGGAGGTGATTAGAAATTGGCCCAGACCTTTAACCCCATCTGACATTAGAAGTTTCTTGGGTTTTGCAGGTCATTACCGTAGGTTTCTGAATGGCTTCTCTTCTATTGCTTCTCCTCTGACTAAGTTGACCCAAAAGAAGGCGAAGTTTGTGTGGATCTATGAGTGTGAAAAGAGTTCACAAACCTTAAAAGATAAGATTGTCTGCACTCCTATCTTGGCTCTACTAGAAGGGTTTGTTATGTATTATGATGCCTCAAGAATTTTGTTGGGTTGTGTTTTGATGCAAAATGGTAAGATGATAGCTTATCCTCTAAGCAAATTAAGGTGCATGAGAGAACTATCCTACCCATGATCTTGAATTGGTTGCCATGAGTCTTTGAAAATTTGGCGTTACCACTTTTATAGGGTTCATGTTAATGTGTTCACCGTTTACAAAAGTCTCCAATATGTGTTCACCCAAAAAGACCTGAACTTGAGACAAAGAAGGTGGATAAAGCTGCTAAAAAATTATGACATAAGTATGCATTATCACCCCGACAAAGCTAATGATGTGGCCGATGCTCTAAATAGGGTGTCTATTGATAGCCTAGCATATGTTGATAATGGTGGCAAAGAGGTTGCTAGAGAGGTCCATCGGTTGGATAGATTGGGGGTTAGGTTGGAATAAGTTGATAATGGTGGGGTTGTAGTTGTTGATGGTTGTAAATCATCCTTGATTTGAAGAGGCAAAGGGAAAGCAAGATCTTGACCTCGCATTATTAGAAATGAAGGCCTTGGTGAAAGATTGTATGGTGGAGGTTTTCTCCCAAGAAGGAGATGGTGCCCTTAGGTACCAAGGTAGATGTATGTGCCTTGTGTTGATGACTTGAAAAAGAAGATTTTATATGAGGCTCATAATTCAACCTATTCTATTCACCTCATTTCTAGAAAGATGTATAGAGATTTGAGAGAGGTGTATTGGTTGGGTGGTATAAGAAAGGTATTGCCAAGTTCATATCAGGATGTCACAATTGCTAACATGTGAAAGCTGAACATCAAAGGTTAGGTGGCCTAGCTTAAAGTATAGAGATTACTACTTTGAAGTGGGAGGAAATCAACATGGATTTTGTGGCTGGGCTGCCGAAGACTACAAGGCATATTGACTCTATCTGGGTTGTAGTTGATAGAATGACAAAGTTTGCTCATTTCCTACTAGTTAAGAATACTTATGGTGCCAAAGATTCTGCTAAGTTGTATATACATAAGTTGGTTAGATTGCATAAGGCGCCCTTGTCTATCATTTCGGATCGTGGTGCCCAATTCACTTCTCACTTTTGAAGGTCTTTCCAAAGAGGTCATGGTACCAAGGTTAAGCTTCGCACGACCTTTGATCTTTAAATAGGTGGCCAAGCCGAGGGAACTATCCAAACTTTTAATTATATGCTTAGAGCTTGTGTTTTCGAGTTGAAGGGTACTTAGGATGATCATCTTCCACTCATTGAATCTGCTTACAACAATAGCTACCACTCAAGCATTGTTATGGCTCCTTTTGAAGCTCTTTATGGTAGGTGTTGTGGATCACTTGTTGGGTTGTTTGAAGTAGGGAAAATAGCTATGTTAGGTCCATATTTAGTCATGGAGGCTTTGGAGAAGGTGAGATTGAAAACAACCCAAAGTAGACAAAAGTCCTACTCCGATATGAGGAGGAGGGATCTTGAACATAAGGTTGGTGACTGCGTCTATTTGAAGGTCTCACCCATGAAGGGTATGGTTCATTTTGGCAGGAAAGATAAATTTATCCTAAGGTCTGCGGGTCCTTGTAGGGTGTTTAGGAAGATTAGTAAGATGACCTATGAGTTGGAGTTGCCCATTGATATGCATATGGTTCATCCGATTTTCCATTTATATATGTTGAGAAACTGTATGGGTGACCTAAATGCTATTCTACCTTTTGATGTTATGGGTATGGTAGAAGATAATTTGATTTATGAGGAGGTATTGGTGGAAATTTTGGATAGGCAAGTGAAGAGGTTGAGGAACAGGGATGTTGCTTGTGTCAAGGTTCTTTGGAGAAACCAACAAGTTAAAAGTGCCACATAGGAAGCCGAGGCAGACATACAAAAGCGATATCCATATCTTTTCCACTCTACTCAAGCCTAAGGTACTAATTTAAGTCCCCCTACTTGATTTTAAGCCCTAAGTTTCATCCCTTATGTCATTTGCATGAATTCATGTTTATGTTGACAAATTTATGGCGACTTGAACACTTATGTTGAGATTTTGAAAATGGTGTTTAAGTGCATTGTCGCATTCTTGTTGGACTGATTTCTTCATGATTACTTCTCTTATGTACACCTCTTTCACAGTCAGGGATGAATGTTCCTAAAGGGGGGAGAAATATAAACTCCCCAAAAACGCCTAAAAATGTGACTCAAAAATGCCCATAATTGTAATTTGCATATATCTCAAAATCCATGTGTGAAAAATTGGGTGGGAAATGGGTATAACCCCAATTTTAGAGAAACCATAGAGAAAAATAATTTTTGCAAAATTTCCTTGTCGAGTGTCTGCCCGTGCCCTGCACGCGTTGAGTGAGGGGCGTAGAGCAGTACATTTTTGGCCTGTGCATTGGCTCCGTGATGTGGACCTGTCGTAGAATAATGTTAGTTTTTCCATCAATTTTTCATCTCGGCCTAAGGCATTGGGTCCTTGGCCCAATGCCCACCCATGCATAAAAACACCTATACATGGACATTTTTCAATTCCATATCACTCAAGACACTCTCAAAACCTCTCTAACACTTAAAATAAATATTTAACTCAAATTCATGTGTCCCAAGATTAATTCTAGATCTCAACAACTTCATTTATGCTTCAAGTTCTCATTCAAATCTTCATCAAGGAAATCTCCAAAGTTAAGGTACGTGGGTTTCAACAACTGTATCTTTTCACCCATGATGTCTAACCTTCCTTTTTATGTAAATTATGTGTTTTTAGGTTGGATTAGTTATGAGTATCTCTTACTATGAATTATAATTACAAATTATATTGGGGTTTTATAAACTGTTTATTTGAAACACATGCCTACCTATTTCAAGCTTATACTATGAGATGATTCGTGTAATGAATCTATGAACTATTATGAGATTTGAGGAGCGGTTTCTATGTACCTTGCATAAGGGTAGTTGCATGTTTTGTTGGGATAATTTATAATGTGTTTTATCATATGATTTCACTCTTGAATTACATGATATTGAAGTAGCATTACACACCCGCCAAGCGTTTGATAAAATGTCTTGTTAAGGATTCTTGAGTTATTAATGGTCTATTGCATGACTTGTGAGTTGAGTGACTTTATGATGATGAAGAGGTTATATGTGTATTTTGAATTAAAGAAAAATATCTATAGTGTTGAAAGTTGACCACAAATTGTTGCAGGGGTGATATGCCTCAACAAATTTGATAAGGGGTGCTACGCCCATCTACCATGTTGGGGGGTATATACCTTGTTCACTTTTATGGGGGGTGTTATCCCCATCTACCATGTTGAGGGGTATATACCTTGGCCTCTTTGATGGGGGGTTCTATGCCCATCTTCCATGTTGAGAGGTATATACCTTGACCACTATGATGGGGGACAGAGGGGAGGGGTGTTATGCCCATCTACTAAATGAGTGGTACATACCTCAATGACCATCCAAGGAGGTGATATGCCTTGTATTCCAAGTACTAGTTTTCTTGGTCTATGATGATGGTCTCTTCCTACACATGTACTCTATATTTTCAAGCATATGACTAACAAGCATGTTTTACTCAAACATTGGTCATGCATGCCATATTGTTATTATACATGCCTATTGCCTAACTTTATGCATTTTGACTAATTTTCCAATATCTTGTTGCATTGTTACCTATATATTTAGTACATTCAAATGTACTAATGCATAATCTATGTATGCATAATGTTTCCATGTAGGAATCAGAGCACCTCATGATCTTCCTCCACAACTAGTTTGGTATCTTAAAGATAAGCTTTAGTGAATCCTCAAGTTCGGGGACACTAGCTTTTCTACTCTTGTTTTGTGATCTTTATGTTGAGTATTGGTACTATGATTGTTGGACAAATAATGTACTTATGCTTGAGCTTTGACTCTTATATGTTTTATGTTATCAAAGACTTCTCTTAGTCCCTTTACCCTCGTTTATGTCTATTGTTGTTGTTCTTCCGCGACCAAGGATGTGTAATTGATATGCTAAGAGGCTTGTTTGGGGTTCCTTTGGGTTCCCCATTCACTGTGTCACGTCTAGGCCCCAGGCTTGGGTAATGACATTTCCATAGCTTTAGTGTAATGAGAGTAAAGAGTGAGTATAATATGTTTTAGGGGATTGGGATAGGTACCAAGGTCCTAAAAGATCTTTAGAATAAACCAAAATTACAAAATGACCATTAACGAAATGGACTTTAAAAAGTGTCCAAGGGTGTTGTACAAATGCACCACGGTCCATACAAATATGCATTGTTGTACAATGGTCCCTGAAAATGTCTTCTTTGACACTTAGAAAAATTTGGCCAAGGGTGTTTCCACTTCCTTATTCATGTTCTATGAAACTCTCCAATGATCATATAATAGTCTGTGAAAATGTACCCAAGTTCCAAGACAGTAATTTGACACTTGGAATAATATGTCAAAGATGGGGCTTTATGAGATACCACTATGGCTTGTGGTTGGTTTCTTGACCTTTAAAAGGATTTCTTGGTGGCTGCCATAGCCAAGTTATTTGCTTGAAGGCTGGGGCACTATAACACCTCTCACGCACCTCGAAAATATTCCCTATAGTGTATTTCTTGAATATCTCAAAATCCATACATGATTTCAAAAATCTTACTTCATGTTCATTTTTAGGGAACAAAACTGTGTAGGAATGGAGTGGTATTTGTTCCTTGATTTTTAGATGACCCGTAGCAAAAAAATTATTTTTTGGGTGATTCGGGGCTTAACCAGAAATGTATGTCACCAGTCTGCATTGCGGACATGACACCTATATCAGTAAAATGCCCTAAACCCATTCTTAGGATAAAACAAGGGAAAAAATTGACTTCACATGAAAAATGTACTACTCACTACAAGTCTGCGTTGCGGAATTATCGCCCACTAGTTTAAAAAGTTCCTTAATTTCCTATTTTCACTCTAGGGCATTTCGGTAACCCAATGGATATATATAAAGGAATACCTTACTCTTTACCCATTTTCATGCCCTAGAACACTCAGAAAACCTCCCAAAAGTCCTCCTAATTCCTTACAATTCCCTTATCTAAATTCAAGATATCTCAAAAACTTGCTGTAGATTTCAAGAACCCAATTGTAGCTCATTCTTCCTCAAGTTTTTCTTCAAGAAAGTCTCAAGTTAAAAGTATGTGGGCTTCATACATGTGCATTCTTTAACCCATGAAACCAATCCTTCTCTACTAATCCAATTTCATGATTTTAAGGTTGAATACTTTATGTGCAATTCCTATTATGCATTGTACGCATGATTCAAGTTTGAATTCGTCAGCTAATGATTTATTATGCTTAAACACCATTGGGATTTGATATTTTGATAGATTTTAAGATACTAAAGTTATGTGCTCTATGATGCTATTAAAAGCTATGGAAAACTTGTGGATTTTAGTTGGATTTCATGATACCCAAAATGAGGGTTTTACTAAAATGTTGGTGGGTTGATTTGAATAACTTTAAAATGAATTAAGTTTACTCATATGATGTTCTATAGTCTTGAATTACATGATTTCAATCTTATGTGTATATTATCCACTATATTTTGACTAAAGTAATTGATTAGATCCTATGTTGACAAACAACTTATTGTATATGTTGGAGGGCCATTATGCATGTTACGATCTCCTAAGAATGTTTAGATGCTGTAAATAATATGGAGCCCTTTTCTTTTTCATATTATGATGTAATGGTTTGATGAGCTACACTTATGATACTACCATGAATCATGAAGCTTTGTATAATATGGCTACGTATATAAATTGATTATTCCTTGGGATTGTTGACCTAGCATCAAGAGGAACTTGGTTGGTAACCATTTTCTCTTAACTATCTACCAACATAGGACATTTTGTAAATCCTACCGAAAAGATCGCATCACAAGGTAAAGACATCTCTTTACTCCTATAGAAAAGATTGTATCTTAAGGTAAGGATATCTCTTAACTCTTACCAAAAAGATTGTATCATAAGTTAAGTACGTCTTATAATACCTACTAAAAAGGACATGCCATAGGGTAGAATAATTCATAACTCCTACCAAATATGCCATGTTGTAATGTAATGACATATTATATTACTCATCCAAAAGGCCATGTTGTAAGGTAGGGATATTTGTAACAGTCTCCAAAAAGGATATATTATAAGGTGAGTGAATGGTATAACTTGGCAAACTAGAACAATCCTTTATTTGGTATGGAGTGAACACAATATTCCAAGTAGTAGCTTGCTTAGTATTATATGTTGATTATGGTCTTTTCCTATCTATGTGTGATATGTTTTTTTATTTGACAATCCTTATGCATATTTTGACTAAGGCATTGAGCATTTATTTCATGTGGAGCCTGTATCTATTGGCCATGATTATGCGTATTTTTTTAACTATAGGGTATGTCCTTCATTGCCTTGCAGCCCACATACTTAGTACATTTCAAGTACTAATGCATACTTCTTTTGCCTACATGATCTAACCATGTAGGGATCGAAGCTCTTATCTATTCTTTTCCTCCACGTGGCTAGCTAGATCTTCTGAAGATTATTATTGATGAGTCATCCACTCCGGAGATCCTATCCACTTTACCTTCATGCTCTTGGCGAGACTTGTTTATTGTTTTATATTTATCTTATGAGAGTGAGCCAGGGAGTTGTCTTGGTGCCCATTCCATTTTTATTACAGGTGTTGTTTGATATGTATATGTACTATGAGGTTGACTGCAATTATGTTTATATGATTATGAAAGACATCCCTTAGTCCTTATCCCCTTCTATGTATTGATATTTGTTGATGATGAGATGAAAGTCCCGAGTCCCCTATTACCCCCATAACGTGAGTCATGCATATTTGCCCCTTATCTCTAGTATCCCCATAGCGTGAGTCCAAAGTCCCATATTGATTAGCATTACTTGTTGCTTGCTTGTTGTTAAATTATCTTTCCACAACCAAGGATATGCAAATAATATGCCAAGAGGCTTGTTTATCTTACCTTCAGGATTCTCATTTGCCATGTCAAATCCAGGCCCTAGGCTTGGGTCGTCATAGACACCTACCATGAGCCCCTTCCATGACCAATGGTGAGGACCATAAGCTATAGGTGGTGCCATGAAAGGCCACCAAGACTAAAACTCTTTCTTAGGCCATATAAAGCCATGAACTAGGACAAGAGCCACTTTGTGGTTTCCCCCTCAGCTTGTGGACCTCTCCATGGCTCGTGGGAGTGATTCTAGAGGGGCACCTTGGTCAAACCCCTTGGGAAATTTGATTTTAAGCATCATTAAGGCATCCTGATGTCTTGGTCCTTACATGTTTAATGTTATGCTTTGGGAGTGGGGTAGGTTGTGTTTTGATGCAAAAAGGGAAGGTTATTGCTTATGCTTCTAGACAACTGACGACCCTTGAGAAAAACTATCCCATTCATGATCAGGTTGCATATGAACTAGAGCTACCCCAAGAGCTTTCTATGGTTCATCTAGTTTTTCATGTCTCAATGCTTCGAAAATGCATAGATGATCCATATCGTATCACTCCTATTGAGGATGTACAGATTACAGAAGATCTCACCTAAGAAGAGGTACTTGTTGCTATTCTAGATCGTCAAGTTAATTGTCAAAGTTTGGGTAAGTAAAGATTTGGACTTGGTTAAGCTATCTGATTGGGCTAACATTTGGGGACGAATGTTCCTTAGAGGGGGAGGATGTAACACCCCACACCTTACAATATTGGCACAACGCAAATGAAAATGACATGGTTTGGACCAATGGACGCTTAATCTTAAAAGTGCTTGAATCTCGTGTTAATGAACTATATGTGCGTTTAACGCTTAAGGGGGTCGAGGGTAAACATGTTTTGTATCAAATTAAGGAGATTATGGCCTTAAATTAAGTAAAAAAATTGAGGTGCTTGTAGGACTTAGAAGCTAGCAGGTGAGTCACCTACTTGCTTATCTTAAAATCGCTAGCTAAGCGGAGACGAGGCTCGACGTCGAATTTGTCCACTTTCGATTATAAATAATGTCCGTGTCAAGGGGTTAACTTTGGCCCTTGTCTTAGCATCATAAATGGGATACATTGTCAGCCCTAGAAGTATAATAAAAAGGGCCCAAAGACAATACAAAACACTTAAAAAATTGGGACCAAACTAAGTGAAGGAAATGTTGGAAAGTAGGCTGCCCAAGCCCATCAACATGGTGACCCGTTTAGGCCCAAGTCTAAGGGCCAAGCTACTGCATAAGTTGCTTAATAACATCTGGTTTAATATGGTGAAAAATTCAGAAGTAAGTCGGCCAAGCTAAGGCTTTAAAATGGGATAATAACCAACCTACAATCTGATTTCAACTTAGACAAGGAAAAATCTGTTTTCTTAGGTCGTTGTTTGCTCTCGTTTAAAGGGTTGAAAAACCAACTTTACATCCTCAAAAGGGTCCCTAGAGGAGCTCTAAATCTTTACTTTGAAGGTAAGTAATTATATTTGTGTATTTAGTATAGTTTCATCATGAAAAACAAGAAGTAGATGCTGGTTACACTTGCTGAAATTGTTGGACAGATTCTGTGCAGAAAGTTGTTGAACATTTTCCTTTTTGTTTTGGTGATTTCTCTATGGTTTGTAAGTTGTATTATGAAGAGAACTTGGTGTTCTTAACATGGTTTGAGTTATAAACATCACCCTAAGGTTGCTTCCCTGATTTTGGTTTCATTTAACAAGCGCGTTTTATCGTGTATCTTAAGCGTTATGTTGATTGGAACTTGTGGGCTGTTGTATATAAGGCTATTAGCCCATGTCCTTAATGACTGATTCTCTATTGTTTGGAGACTGGTTATAGTCTGGTTGTATGTGTAAATGTCGCTAGAACAGTTTGGTTAAAGTTGGAATAGGTTTGGGATTGTCGACATCAAAATGTAGCGAAGGAAGGTAACATTATGCTGTCCATTTTTAGATTGTGTGGAATTGTGATTTGTTGTGCTTTATGGGCTGTTGTAAGGATTTTATGCATTGACACAGGCTGGTCATGATGTGTATGTGTTAATGTGTGTTGGAAAATACGATTAGAGACGTAGAGGTTGGAAGAATACGCTTGGGTTTATGAAAACCCGCTTGCTGTCCATGTGTTATTTTGTTATGTAATTAGGCTGCCAAGGTGTTTGTATTGGCGACTAATGCTAGTTTTATCCCTTCCTATGTTGTAGATAAGTATTTAGAGGAAAGGAAGGTTATCTTGAGATAGTAACAAGGTCTGACGACGAGGTATGTAAGGTTACTTGATTTCGAATCACTTGGCATGAAGTATAGATGTCTCCTTAGTACATAAAGGCATTGCCACCTCCAACACAACTATTAACCATGTCTCCACTCTTTTACATGTTCATATGATTCCATATATAGTCACCTTCAAATCTGCATACATGTTTGGGTATCAAGTTACATAAGTTCCTGCTTCACTATAAAGTTCACGAGTTGTTTCATTTCATACGCATTTCATTATTTTTGTAACGTACCCTTTTTCATCATCATATTATCTTATATGATTAACTACATGTCATATGCTACATATACAGTCCTATAGTTCCAATGTTATAGCCACCAAAAGAATCATCTCAAAGGTAATTGAAAGATAAAGTATACAGTTCTGATAGGTGATAGCCCAAGGGGTGGAGATAGCATCTAGCCAGGGACGATCCTATCAAAGGGGGGTAGCCCGAGTGCTTGAGTATAACCTAGCCAGCCCGATACAGTTTCACCACTTATCAGTTGGTCATTTGCATTACAGTTGTGCATACATTTTATAGTACAAATTTTACAGTAAAGGTAAATTAATATAAAGAACATAAAGTATATGACCCACAATACAATTAAAGGTGGTTTCTTATGTTACACCAGTGTACAGTTTCATTTGAGTTGTTACTTGATATACAGTATATCCTACCTTACATACTTAGTACATTATCTCGTACTGATGTCCCTTATGGATGACCTGCATTTCATGTTGTAGCTACAGGTGCTAGTAGATCTCCCTAGTAGGAGTACAGGACATTCAGCTGTTGTCACTAAGCTCCAGGTTGCTTCGGGGCTTGTATATGTCTAGAGCTTACATTTTTTATCGTACAGTTTGTTGAGGCGAGGCCTGTCCCGACCCTTATCAGATGTTTTTCATTATTTAGAGGCTTTGTAGACTATGTAAAGCAAAGCGAAGTCATGTCTCATACTATAGACACTGGGGCCCCAACGCCCTAGTCATATGCATTTCTTTTTGGCTTGTTATCACTGTTTATCTTATTAAAGGCATGTAAAACATAGAAACCCCTTATAGTATGTATAGCAAATGCATAGATACAGGTTGATTCTCCCGAGCCTTATCGGCAATGGGTGCCAGTCCACCCTGACGGGACTTTAGGGCATGACAGAAGTGGTATCAGTAGAATTTTAGGAATCACTATTTGTAGGGAGTCCATTATGTGATCTTTATTGACCATTGCAAACTACAATATATTTTCAATTAGCAGGATATAAATTTGAGACAAATACGGTGGATTGAGCTTCTAAATGATTATGACTTGACTATTCTCTATCATCTTGGAAGGCCAACATAGTGGTTTATGCATTGAGTAGGAAGGCTTCTAGCATAGGGATTTTTCCAGCTATTCAAGTTGAACAACAATTGTTGGCTAGAGAAGTTCAGAGATTGGCTAATAGGTTGGTGAATTTTCAAATTTTAAAGAAGGGTGGAGTGTTTGCTTCTATTGAGGTCGACTCATATTTGATGGATCATATTCATGAGAGAAAGTTTGATTATGCAAAGTTTGGTATTATTTAGGATAAGGTGACTATAGGTGAAGTAGAGAGGCAGTGCTTGATTCTAATGGTGTTTTGACGATTAGCCAAAGGTGGGTGATTTGATCAGACTGATACTTGAGAAAGCTCATTGTGCTAGACATTTTATTTTCCCAGGGTATCGAACGCGTATCATGATTTGAGTTAGCATTATTTGTGGCCTGGTAAGAAGATAAATGTTGAAGAGTTTGTATCCAGGTATTTGACATGTCAGCAGGTCATGTGTGAGTACTTGAGACTAGTTGGGGAGCTTCATTGGATGCCCATTCCTGAGTGGTAGTGGTAGCATATTGCCATGGACTTCATTATTGGCTTACCTCATACTGTAGGGGTTTAGACTCTATTTTGGTATTGGCGGATCATCTTAGCAAGTTTGCCCACTTCATTCCGATCAAAGGGAAGTATATAGCTTAGACTGGCCCAACTTTATAATAGTCAGATGGTGAGACTTCCTAGGGTTAAACTGTCCATTGTGTCAAATTGTGTTTTGTTATTTACTATGCATATTTGGAGGGCCTTACATTATGTTTTGGATACCATTTAGATTTGTATATAATTTTACACCCCTGGACTGATGGGTAGTTTGATATGGACAATTAAGGAATTAGATGATATACTCCGAGCTTGTGTTATTGATTTGAGGGCTAGATGGGACCAACATGTGGCTTTAGAAGAGTTTAGATACCATAGTAGTTATTATTCTGACATTCAGATGGGTCCTTTTTATGGCCTTGTACAGTGAAAGATGCAGATAGGCCATAGGTTGGTTTGACATAGTAGTAGTGGTGAGTATGGGTCTTGATGTATTGAGATATGACCTTGAAATGATGTGGTTGACTCAGAGTAGGAAGGTAACATTATAGACTCATTAGAAGAGCTATGCTGATGGATGGGTTCAACCATTGGAGTTTGCAGTTGGTGATATGGTTTAGTTAAAAGTCTTACCTTTGATGGGTGTTATGAGATTAGAGAAGAAGGGTAAGCTCAATCAAAGGTTCATTGGTCCTTTAGAGATCTAGATAGAGTGGGAAAAGTATCTTATAGACATACCTTGTCACCCAGCCTATCTTCAGTCCATCATATATTCCATCTTTCGATGCTGCAGCGTTACATTATGGATAAGCCTCATGTGATATTTGTTGTTTCAGTTGAGTTGAGCCTTAATTTAACATATGAGGAGCAACCAATAGCCACTTTTGAGAGGCAGGTGAGGAAGTTGAGGACTAGGGAGATTACTTCTGTAATGGTCTAGTGGAGCCATAGGCCTAATGATGTAACCCAAGTTACACCTTTTTTTGGAGGATAAAGCGTTTAGTGTCATGAAATAGAACCTAATAAAGGTTAGGGTCTAACCCACAGGGAATATATAGACTCAAGAGAATTCATTGATTGCAGTTCGATTGGTTATTCAACTTACTTCCCCAAAGGGGGGTGGTTGCAATAATCAATGAGGAATATAACAAAACTATCATAAGAGAGAAGTCAATGTAGTGAATAACTAGGGTATTGTGTTCCCCATGAGTCCCTAACTTAGTATCACTAGATAAGCTTATTCTTTTCTTGTGTGTTGCATACAGGATGGTAAGTTATGTTCACCAAGTCCTTTGTTCAAAAGTGAGAGGTGAATTTCACAATGCGACTTGGCCCTTCTTCATACTGTGTATTACCAACCCTTACCTATTACTCCCAACAAAAACTCCCTCGGCCCATTTTGTTGATTAGACATGAACACATCAATTGAATCCTATTAATTAATCTCTTTTCTTATTCATTACTACCTTGGTCCAGTTAGTAACATTAGGTGGTTCTAATGTTGTCCACCATTAGAAAACATGAAAAATGAAGAGAGTTAATTAATACATGCATATACAGCTTCCAAGGATTACGAATTATCCATTTTTACTTGGTTAGTTCTTCGTGGTTTCTACAACCCTAGTTGTGGATTTAGATAATCATGCTTTGTGTAGATGCAAGAATTCTGGATTGAGAAAACATAATCAAACACTTATGCAATAAAATTAAGAACAACCAAATCAAACGTCAATATGAATCACAAGTTTAAAGATGAAATTCAAACACAAGTGTTCTCAAAACGTCTCCAATATGATATGATAATTTTCTCTCTCTAAATACTTAGTTCTCTGAGTACTAGGGAAAAACATGTGAACAATAACCTTAAAGAAACTATTTATAATAACTAAAATACAAGTCCTAAATAAAGTAGAAGAACTGCTCGCCACGTCATACGACAGGTGTTTACGGGTCGAATTGCATTCCACAACCTGTAATTGCGGTCTTGTACTATACTGCTTAATATTTGGACTTCAATTCTACGTCACCCCTCTATGACTCATAAAGTGGTTTACGACCCGCAAAGGGGATTTCGTCTGATGAAACCTCAGAAAGTCCCAAACTCTGATCATCAAGGCACAAACCATATTCTACAACTTGTAAAACCTTCTATGACACATCTGCATGTTTGTATAATAAACTGCAGAAACTAGCCCCTCACTAGAATTGTTCACGAATCACCCTACAGCTTGTAGAACGATCTACAGCCAATAGAGGGTCTCGTATAATAACAAAAAATTAGCAACTTCTACAATTTTACACAAAATCAAGGCCATCCTGTAATCCTGCAAATATATACACATAAACACTAAAAACCAACTAACATTGCATTGAGAACGCACAAAATTTCAAGTTTTAAGAGTCAAAACTTCTTTTTTTTTCAGCACATCAACACTCTAAACATAAAATTATTTCTTATCCTCAAGCAATAAACTCAAACTATAAAGAATCTAAATAGATAATAAAATAATACACAGACCTCAACCCAATAGCATACGTCACATAAATCTCAGGCTCAGGCACCCACACAAACTTTTCAAAACAGGATAAGACCACTATTTAGCAAAATAATACACATTGGTGCATATGACAATACAGCTATGAAAACCAAGGAATTTTCAATAATCCATAATAACTGAACAAGTCTAGTACTAGCAATACTACGCAAGTGCCCTCACAGTAAGAAGTCCCATATCTAATACTCAATGATGTTTTCATGGTTAACCTTGGGACTATGCAGAATCACTCACTCTAAAAAAAGATAGTCATGCATCATATCTAATACCATAGTCTTTCCCCTATACTCATGATTAAGACCTTCAACTAACTGTACTACAGTCACTTTAGGGTATTCTAGGCTTGTAATGTAGGCTCATGGGGCTTTGGTATGATATTATAGGAACATAGTGACTAATGGCCCTTGTTGATACTGCATTTTTCTACACTTTGCCTTACCAAGTCGTTCATTTTCACTTTATTTTCCCTTTTTCCTATTTCAAACTTTTTTGGGTGCTTTCTTTTTATTCTTATTTTTACACTTCATTTTGCTTTTTAGCTCACAACTAAGGCATCACTTATTTTTCTTGCACCCAGTACATGTTTTTTCCTTTTTTTCCTATATATCACTAATTCACCCCCACATTTTTGTATTTCACCCTTACACCAACCACCCTTTACTTAGGCTTTTGGCCTATTTTGAAGTGCACAATATCCATCCTCAAAAAGCAAGGCCACTTTTGGTAGCCACCCTTAGCTTAGGCTTTTTTTCTCAGTCAAGGTGCACAATGTTCATGGAAGACCAAGGCTAATTTTTGGATTTTACAACTAACAAGGCTAGGTTAATCATGTGTTTTCAAAGAATAGGTATATGATAGGCTCAAATATTAGGAACAGGGGATATATCATAGCTTTTGTAGATCTTTTTTAGGATAAGTGGACTATTAAGAACAATGGTGTAAGATCCTTTCCTAATCCAATATTCTACAATCTAACTTAGAGTAACAAGGGAAGTTTTGAATTAGCCCAAAACAGATGAATCTAGCATATTAAACTCACACTCACATGGCACTGCATACATTATCAACAAAAGACTCTTAAATCAAGATTTTTATCTCAATTTATCCTCACTTGTTAGAGCAAATACATGCATGGTTGCTATCTAACTACTAATCAAATTTTTTGGTGGGTATCAATTTCAAACAAAACATACTTTATGTCACAAGTATTGGTACTATATGCTACAAATACCATCTAAACATCCTAAATATGTTAGTTCAACAAAAAGTAATTATCCACGGAGAAAAAGAGCACAGGCAAGAAAACTATCAGATAAAAAATTAGGGTAGTTTATGGACCTAAGCTACATAGACATCATTGAGGCCCATAACTATCGACACCCCATCGAAAAGGATGTCATATTCCCCAATACGTAAAATCAAAGAAAAATAAAACGTATAGGAGTCAAAAAACAAACCTTGGCACCTAAGTGCTAATGTGTGGCTAAGTTTGGCCACCCTCCTCCTATGAGGTGATCTGCTCAGCAGTAATACCCTATTTGGAGGGGCTAACACCCCTCATACTCTCATTCTCTCGATCCTATCGTCTCTCCTCCTCTTGCTTCAATCTCTTTAAGACATGCTTGAGTACTTTCTCCTGTGTAAGCCTTGCACGTAAACGTCTCTCATCTGGATCATTATCCTCTATATGGGTTCTCTTCCCGTGGGGAGGCTGAATGGGCTCATCAGGAGCAAATAGATCAACCATCAGCACCAGACGTACAGTCGCTAATAGTGCAATTTATGCCATAAGTCCTACTGTCATGTCAGCTCAAAGCTGCTGGAAATCTGTCAGAATACCTGACAGATTTAATAGTTGGGCCTCATTTAATCTCCATTGTACCCTTTCCTCAAAGGTACCAATGCAAGCATCCATTATGGGTATACAGTACTGAATAGTAGTGACCGTGAATGCCTGCATCCAACCATCTGAGTCTGAATTGGCTTGGCTGTGCCATAGCCTGATCTGATGAGCAAGCTAAGTAAACTATGACTCAATAGATGATAACCTCTATGCTAGGTCCTGTATAGATGTGGTGAACTCTTGTACCATCGCCGCGAAAATAGCTTGTGGTGTCTTGGCCAATAGAACAGGAAAAGAAGTAACGAGCCCCCTCTTCTCATCTAGGCCACGCGGGATTCTCCTCAGTACAAGCAGCCGTAGCGGTGGTAGTCTATGAACCCTTAGAAGGTGGCACTAGGGCAAACATCTCGGGCATAGGTGGAGGTTGTTCTCGTTGGGTTGCCACCGGGTTCTCTTTAATTATGACAAGGTGGGGTTCTAACGTATGTTGGGCCTCAGCTAGCTTGTTTAGTTGGTGCAAAATCTACACCCTTTACCTTAGACAGATCCTGTATGTCAAGCACGGGAATGGATGGAGGTGGACCCCTTCAATGTGGCCTCATGAATCTGCTCGGTGATGAAGTGGGCCCAGTGAAGATCATAGTAAGCTAAAATGTTGGCAACCAAAATCTCATGCTTCGACATCAGTGTATTATTAGCAAGTGCAGGCTGAATATATGAATGAACAACCTCCCACTAAATTTAGCAGCTAAACTAACGAAGCCTTTACAATAGGCTACAAGTGTATGGCGACCTATGCTAGTTTCAGACCCTGCTTAACAATAAAACCAGCCACCATTTTATCAAAGTGGCTCATTACTCTAGATCATTCACCATTAATGGGTCCATTATCTGCCCCACTCTGTAGTGAACTCTACGGTGGATCTAGGGGAAAATAACTTTGTTCTAAATAGTATCCAACGGATGGTGGCCTCCGATATATCCACCTTCCAGCCCCTCATTCTTGTATTGATCAGTCTAGGCTGAGAAGGGGCTTCTTCCCCTTGGGAAGAGTGCTCCAAATAGTGGCTACATATGAGGTATAAAACTCCCTCACCATGGTCGGGGAGTATCGTCCAAGTCCATGTTTGAGCCATTGAAGCCCATACCGAGTTATCATGTTATAAAGTCTAGGAACACTATCGAGTTTATCTGAGATCACTCGGGGCTCCTCATAGATGTACCAGATTGGCTTGCCCTTCTCTATTAACTACACACCCTCCACTATATCTCCTGCATGCCCTTGATGCACCATCGGCTAGTAAGGGCGTCAGGAGTAAATGGTGAGGATCGTGGTACGGCAGAGGACTCTGTCTCTAATCCGTCCTCAGAGTCTCCCTTTGAGTTAGACTCCTCTCTGGATGAAGTTATCTATGGTACACCACTCTCGTCGATTCCTCCCTCCTCAAACGGGGGAGTGCGAACAATAAGAGCCTAAGTCTTCCTAGCTCTGGCAGCTGCTTTGTTTTATGGTTGAGCCACATTTGGGTCCGAGCTGACGTCCAATACCTCTAGTGAGCTACTCAGTGTAGTGTCCTGCTCATCATCCGAAGGCTCATCTCTAAGCCTCCTTTATAGGGTCCTGATCTCTTCATGCTTGGCTTTTGGGGCCATAGTACGGGACACATGAACATATTCGCACCATGGTTATCCCCACAAATTAAATCATGGGATGTAAACAATAATGTAAATTATGTTAGAGAAGGGTCTATAAAAGCACCTTTACGGGCCATTGTAGATACTACAAGCCGTAAAGAGCTTTTGTAAAGCAGTGGTCCAAACAAGTTTTGTTACTAAAAAAATATACAAGACTAGGTGTGACTTATAAAGTAATTTACAAATAACAGACTGGATCGTAGAGATTTCGTGTGAGCACATCAAGTTTAGTTAGCGATCTACGAGACCCCTCAACGAGCCGTAAAGTGATCTACAATTCGTAGAAAGTCTTGTCTAATGGATATTCAGAAACATCATGTTTCTAGAATCTTATGGAATAATCCATGGGCCATAAAAACCCCTCCAGGCCAAGAAAATTTAGTCACCTGAGTTTCTAAGCCCATCACATGAATCCCAAATAACCTTTTTCGACAAATATATTACTAGCATCGAACCACAAACACATATACTCATATGATTCCCATACTGCAACTAATACCCTCAACATGTTATTCAAAATATATACCCCATTTTAAGTGATTATGTATGATTAACCCTACAATTCCTACCACCTATGCTCAATTTTCAACAAGATTACTCACCTATGTCATCACCCACAAATTCACAAAGAAAACTCAATTAATCATACATGGCGGTTTAATCAATAAGCATGAACAACTATTTAGCACAAGAAATTAGGGTCATGATACCAAGTTCTGAATTTATACCATTATTAAAACATGGGCAACCCAATTTCACATAAAATGAATTAAATTCAAACATGGATTTTATGTGTAAACACCCTTTCTAACATAATTTCAAATTCAATCATTCGAAACATGGAAAAATAGGGGTTTCAATTTAACTGGCGACTTACTATGATTTTTGATTAAGTTGAAGAAGATGGAGGAGGTTACTAGGCAAGAAACCCTAGGTTATTAGAAACTCACCGAAAAATAGGTGTACGGTTGCCATTGATATCCTATTTCATGAGGGAGAGAGGTCAGCCAGGCTTTTGTAATTTAGGTAAAGAATGGGTATAAATAATTTGAACCCATTATTTATACCTTGACTTGGTTAACTGAAAAGTTAATGGGCCTGGACTTTACGAAACCCCAATTACGGGCCATAAAGTATTTTACGACGCGTAAACCATTGTTTCGTAGAACATCCAAACCCTAGATATTAGGACTAGGTTTCATAGACCTGTCTATGAGTTGTAAAGTGATTTATGGCTCATAGAGTTGGTCATAGATACCTCAACACAGAGCAAAATTTTTCAAGAAACTTACCTACGGTCCATGAGCCCTATTCATAACCCGTAGTTTGATCTGCGGATCGTACAATTGGTACGTGGACTGGAGTGCATACTATTTCTGCTCTCTGGGAATCTCTAAAAGATGGGGTACAAGTCATAACGTGTTTTACAGCTAGTAGACCCAATCGTAGTGACACTTCCTGCTGCTCCTCTCAACCAAAATGGATGATTTACTCCTTTACCTTCATACTCTTCATAGAACACACTGTTACCCAACATGCAACCAGTCCAATGTCCAAAATTACAATCAATATACAAGAAAACAAATTACCTACAAATCCAAAAACTTAAAATAAACCGACAAATATACTATTACATCAAAAGCGTTGGGTTGCCTCCCAAGTAGCACCTGATTTATTGTCGCGGCATGACTTGGACAAATTGGTTACTCAGACTTCACTAATTGCCCAGACATCATTCTTTAAACCATCCAGACGCTTTATGGAGTGACAGATAGTGAAGATTACGTCTTCGTCGTTTAATCTAAACCTAAACTGACCAGCTTCAACATCCACCAGTGCTCACCTAGTAGCTAGGAGTGGTCTTCCTAACATGATTGGCATGCAAAGTCAACTTCAAAATTTAGGATCATAGAGTATATAAGGAATATAAACTTTTCCACTTTTACCTACACATCATATAGCATCCCCATAGGCTTTTTCACCATGTCGTCTGTCATCAACACCCGTATGCTAGTTGTAGTAGGGGCTACCAATCAAAGCTTTTTGTAGACCACAAGGGGCATCTGATTAATGCTGGCTCCTAGATCACATAGTGCCCTTGCAAAGGGCATGGTGAAAGTATTGGGATCTTCTCGCTTTTGAATCAAGGACCGCATAGCAATAGCATTGCAATGTTGAAGCTTTTGGGAGAGCTCCTAGTTCACAATGCATATTTTAGTGACCAAGTCATTTGTCTACTTAGCATACACTGGCATCTTCTGCAATGCCTCAATGAGAGGGAAGTTGATGGAGAGGTATTTTAGCATGGAGAGAATGTGCTTGAATTTGCCTTCCTCCAACCTCTTTTTGATTCTTTGAGGGAAAGGGGGATGAGAGCTAGGAATGGGCTTCAACTTCTGCGGTACATCAACAACTTTACTCACCCAATCCTTGACACGCTCATCTCCTATTTCTACATCCTTGTCCATATCAATCTCCTCTCAGACCTCTTCCTCATCAATTGGCATAGGAGGGTCAATGGTTCTCTTGCCATCTTGAGTAGTAACGGCCATATACTGCCTTTCATTTTTAGGATTCTAAACTGTGTTGCTAGGCATTGTACCCTTCTGACCCTAATTAACTTTAGTTGACACATGACCAAACTATTATTCTAGTTGTTTGATAGCCACAAAGTGTGACTCTATTTTGTGATTTATACTCAAAATCTCTGATTTTATGCCCCTCAGAGTCTTATTCTGTTTCTCAGCTTTCTTTAGTAGGCGATCAAACATCTCCTCAATTCTGAAACTACTTGCAACTGCATCATGAATATGTGGTAGCATATAAGGACCATTTTTGGAGCCTTCTCTATGATCCCATTTGCATCTCTCTCTAGACCCATATTCCTATCATAGTAACCTCCACAGTTGTCCCTACAAGCTCTATCTCTATTAAAGTTCCTAACTTGATTTCCATGTATTGATGGATGGACCCTTGGGCATTGGTTCAGAAAACCACTGTCTGATCAATAAAAAAACATGTATCCTCATCATAATGGCTCATCATACATTTGTACACATGGAGGTTGATGAACCGCCATATTCCGCATCACCTTTATACTTGTGCGAATCTGAGCAAGCTGCTGCATGATTGCTACATTATTTTGTGCCTGCTCCGGACTAACAATAAAAGCATATGAAATTTGGGTAGATACTTTATCTCTCTACCCCATGCATGATTAGTCATTACCACTTTTTCCATTTGCTTTACGATCCTTGCAAATAGTTGATCCAAGAACATGCCCTCATAATATTGCTAGCGCAGGCCTAACTATTGTCATTAAGGGCAAGGTAGAAGATCTCCATCAAAGTAACATCAACTATTTTGTGGTTAGGAATGTTCCTCAGACATTTGGTGAATGCTCCCAAGTAGAGCTAATTGAATCACTAGGAAGTTACTCAAAGTTGTTGATCTGGTCCTTCAACTTGAGCTTCTTCGATCTAGGAATGTACCCCTCTTGAAAAGGCCTTTTATAAGTCTGCCCAACTGGTAATTGAACTCTGCAGGAACTCTAATAGCCATAATATTGCATTTTCTGTAAGAGACGATGGGAAGACACGAAGTCCCACAACATCCATTGACAAATTCTGTGTTCCCATCACACTCTTGTAGATGAATTCCACATTATGTAGGTGGCTATGAGGATCCTCTGATGGTAAGCCTGCAAAGAGCCCGTAGTTCTACAGCATCTGAAGTTACCCACTCCAGACTGTGAGCTTTGTGTCTGCTGGTAGTGGTGGCAACACAATAGCTACAGTCACCTCCATAACATAGGATTCAACCTATATTGATTCCACTGGTAAGCATTGGCATTAAAATCCTGAGGATGTGGAGCAATGTCCTCTAGAGGAGGTGGGTTCTCATTCTTAGAATCCTCATTCTTATTCTTGTTCAGAGTTGTATTGGCAGCATTATTGGCATTGTCTTAGGACATTCTTCTAAACATTCTGTGGGTCTATGGGTCAAATGGAGTTAAGGGATTTCCTTGAGTCCAAGTGTTGGGCATACACTACACTTACACCTAGAAAAAGAACAAAAATTACAAAACAAAAGTGAAATAAAGGAACAAAGGTTAGGATCGAACCCACAAGGAATATGTAGACTCAAGAGAATTCACTGATTGCAATCCAAATGATTAACCAACTTACTTCCCCAAAGAGGGGGAGAGAGTTTGCAATAATTGATGGAGAATATAGCTAAACTATCACAGAGAGAAGTCAATATGGAGAGAAACTAATGTATTTTGTTCCCCATGATTCCCCAACTCAGTATCATTAATAACCTAAATCTTTTCTAGTGTATAGCATGCTAAGGGGTAGGTTATGCTCACCAAGCCCTATGTTCGAACATGAGAGGTGAATTTAACTATTTTACTTGGCCCATTTCCATAATATGCATTACTAACCCTTACCTATTAGTCCCAGTAGAACCTCCCTTTGGCCTAGTTTAGTTGATTAGAAGAGAACACATCAATTGTTTCCTATTAATTAATCCCTTTCTATTTATTAATACCTTGGTCCAGTCAATAATACTAGATATGTTCTAATGTTGGCTACTATTAGAAAACATGCAAAATGAAAAGAATTAATTAATCCATACATATGCACCTTCTAAGGATCTTGAATTATCCAATTTTACTTTGGTAGTTCATTATGGTTCCCACAACCCTAGTTATGGATTTAACTACTCATGCTTTGCTTAAATTCAATAATTATGGATAGACAAAACATAATTGAAAACTTACACAATAAAATTAAGAACATGCAAATCCTACTTCAATAAGAATCACATGTTTAAAGATGAAATTCAAAACAAATATTCTCAAAGACTTTCCTATATGATCTCATAATTTTCTCTCTAAATACCGCGTTCTCTAAGTACTTGGTGAAAACATAAGAAAAAAATTAGAAAAACCAATTTATAATGAGTAAAATACATGTGCTAAACAAAATAGGAGAACTGTTGGCACGCCATACGAAAAGTTTTTATGGGCGGTATTCCATTCCACGACCCATAATCGGGGTCTCATACTCAAACACTCAAAATCAAGACTTCAACTCTATGACACTCCTCTACGGCTCGTAAAGTGGTTTACGGCCCGTAAAGGGGGTTTCTTTTGATGAAACTTCAGAATATCACATTCTCTAATCCTTAGGGCACAAACCATCTTTTATACAACTCGTAAAACCTTCTACGGCTTGTCTGTATGTTCATTGAATAAAATTCAAAAAATAGTTCGTTATCAAAATTGTTCGCGAAACCACCCTACGACCTGTAGAGGTCTCGTATAATAGTAAAATCAGTAACTTCTACAATTTTCCTCAAAATCTAGGCCAACCTATAATCCTGCAAATATAAACATAAAATGACACAACACCAAATAACATCACATTAAAAACACATAAAATTTCAAGTTTTAAGAATCAAAAGTGATGTATTTTTTTATCACATCACCCGTGAGTGATGCTACATGGGAGATAGAGACGGATATGCAGGCCCGATACTCTCAGTTATTGGAGTCTATAGATATGTCCCTTATCTCATGTTCGAGGACAAATATTATTTTTAGTAGTGGATGATGTAATGACCTCAAAAGTTATTTTTGGATTTACCAATCTAATTATCATTTTGTCCTTTCTAAAAGTTGCCTTGACTCATATTTTTTTGATATGCCTTAAAGTGAGATTATCTCGACCCAAGCATATGTCCTACACGTGACACGGCAAATGGGGAACCCAGAGGGACCCTGAACAAGCCTCTTAACATATCATTACACATCATTTTTCATGAAATCAATTAAACAACATAATTAGATTAGAAATAAGGGCAAATAGGCTAAAGGGACACTTTCATATCATAAACATCAAAACAAGAGACTCAAGGCTCAATACATAACATGTCCAACAACACCTCTAAAATTTACATAGGAGCGGGGATAAAGGTAAGCAACCGGGCTCACTCTTATAGTCAATATATGCATAAAAGAAAGATAGTTTTATTACATAGCATCCATAGAATGGAGGACTCACCAACTAGCTTAGGAGAAATCGAACTAGCCACATGGAGTAAGATGCTTAAGTGGGTCTTCGATTCCTACATGGTGACATCATGTAGGCATAGAGTATGCATTAGTACGTTTGAATATACAAAGTCTGTAGCATGCAATGCAACAATAAATAAGTAACATAATCAGTGAAAACTATTCATCAATAATGCAATAAAATTCAATGTAAAACCATTAGTCAATAATGCAAGAAAATACAATGTAAAACCATCCATCAATACTTGGTAACACCCTCAAGCAATATACATCAAAATCCTTTATCAAATCCCATAATGGATCTTAGGTTCATAGCTCAAAAGATGCTAAAATAGTCACAATTTCATGAAACCCCAACATAGTTCATAGTCTAATTCATAATAAGTAAGAACCATAAGTAAATCAACTTGAAATAATGTAATTTAGGTAAAAAGGAATCTTGGGCTTCTTGGGTGAAAGGGACCCATGAATGAAACCCTGATACCTTATCCTTGGAGAATTTCTTGATTCATATTTGAATGGAGACATGAAGCTTCGATAAATTCCTTAAGATCTGGAAGAGATTTGGACACTCGAATTTTAAGAGAAATATTAGTCTAAGGATTTGAGAGAGTGTTGGGGGTATGTCTTATATGATATGATGGTGAAATATGGCTATGTATAAGTATTTTCACGCATGGGAAGACTTAGGCCCAAGACTCAAAAGCCTTGGACCAAAGTGAAATACTGGCACAAAAATAACACACTGGCACACCCTTGGTGCGTTGAGCCAAGGGCTCAAATAGCTCACTAAAAATCACATTTTTACTATTTTCAGAATTTGCTACAATTGCTCTTAAATCGGAGTTAGATCCATTCCCCACTCAATTTTTCCCCTTAATAAGAATATGATATCTGATTTTCGATACCACACATGGATTTTGAGATATATAGAAATTACGATTCCGGACACTTTCGAGCCACGTTTTCGGGCACTTTTTGTGGTCATTTCATTATCTCTCCCTTGGGAACATTCGTCTTCATATGTTGAGGAAAGGTATATGAGAGACGTAAATATGACAATTTAAGTGCACATAAGGATGCAACAATGCACTTAAACATTATTTCAAAAATCTCAACATAAATGTAAAATCGTCATGAACTTGTCAATTTGAACATGAATGTATGGAATTACAGGAGGGCTGAACATAAGATATGATATGATATAGAAGACTTAAAAGTAGTACCGTAGGCTTGAGTATAATGGAAGAGATAAGGATATCTCATTTGCATGTCCACGTCGGCCTCCCATGTAGCACTTTTGACTTGTTGATTCCTCCAAAGGACCTTAACGGAAGCCGCATCCTTGTTCCTCAACATCTTCACTTGCCTATCAAAATTCTGAATCGGAACCTCTTCATAGGTCAAGTTGTCTTTAACAACACCCACAACATCAATAGTCACAATAGCATTAGGGTCTCCCACTCATTTCCTCAACATGGATACCTGAAAGAGCGGATGAACTAAATCAATCTCACTAGGCAATTCTAACTGATAAACTACCTTCCCAATCCTTGTCATTACCCTTTAAGGACCCATATATAATGGACTCAACTTTCCCTTCTTACCAAAATGAACTACACCCTTCATGACTGATGCCTTCCAATCACCAACTTTGAATTCAAGATCCCTTCTCCTTAAATGGGCATAGGACCTTTGACGACTTTGGACGGTCTTCAACCTTTCTCTTATCATCCTAACCTCCTTAAGAGCCTCCATAATAGATCCGGAACCAACAAAGCCACCTCTATAACATCAAACCACCCAATTGGTGATCTACAACGCCTACCATAGAGGGCCTCAAAAAGAGCCAAACCAATGCTAGAATGATAGCTATTGTTATAGGAAAACTCAATCAATGGATGATGATCATCCTAACTACCCTTAAACTCCAATACACAACTCCTAATCCTCAATTGTTTGAATAGTTCTTTCAGCTTGGCCATCCGTTTGAGAGTGAAAGGTCGTACTATCTTTAACTCCTATAACAAGACCCCTTTGAAAGGACCTCTAAAAATGTGAAGTAAATTGAGTACCACGATCTGATATGATGGACAAAGGGTACCCTTGCAACCTACCCAACTTATGAATTTACAACCTAGCATAATCTTCAGCTCCATAGGTGGTCTTAACCGGTAGAAAATGAGCCGATTTTGTAATTCAATAACCACAACACAAATGAAATCAAAATCCTTTCTTGTCTTCGATTACCTAACAAACAAATCCATATTAACCTCTTCCCACTTCCAAGTAGGAATCTCTATGTCTTGTGCTAGGCTACCCGGCCTTTAGTGCTCAACTTTGACTTGTTGTCAAATATGACAACAAATATGGCAATATCCCTCTTCATTCCTCCATTCCAATACACCTCTCTCAAATCTCTATGCATCTTAGTAGAACTGGGGTGAATCGAATAGGAAGAACCATGATCCTCATCAAGAATCTCTTCTCCCATTCCATCAACAGAAGGCACACACAACCTACCTTGGTATCTACAGACACCATCTCCCTCTTAGGAGAAAACCTCTACCTTACCACCCTTTACCAATGCCTTCAATTCTAACAAAGAAGGATCAAGATCTTGCTTCGCTTTCACCTCTTTAACTAATGAAGATTTAGAGCCATCAACTATTGCAATAGCCCTATTATCCGCCTCTTCCAACCTAACTCCCATTCTAGCCAACCGATTGACCTCGTCTTTGGCACCATCACCAATATGAGCTAGGCTACCTATAGACACCCTATTAGCCTTATCAGGATGATAATACACACTCATATCATAGTCCTTAAGATGGTCTAACCACCTTTGTGTCTTAGGCTGAGATCTTTTTGAGTGAAGACATATTGAAAACTCTTATGATCAGTAAATGCATCAGCATGTACCCCATACAAATGTGATGCAAAATTTTCAAAGCAAAGATCACGGTGGATAACTCAAGATCTTGGGTTGAATAATTCTTCTCATGTACTTTGACTTTTCTAAAAGCATAGGCTATCACATTTTGCATCAACACACAACCCAAACCAACCCTTGAAGAATCACAATAAACAACAAACCCTTCTATCCTTCAGGTAATGATATTATAGGAGCTAATACAAGCTTATCTTTTAATGTTTGGAAACTCTTTTCACACTCATCAGTTCACAAAAAATTGGCTTTGTTTTGAGTCAACTTGGTCATAGGAGAAGCAATAGTAGAGAACCTATTCACAAACTTTAGGTAGTAACCCGATAAGCCCAAGAATCTCCTAATATCTGATAGGGTCAATGGTCTAGGCCAATTTCTAATCACATCCATCTTTTTAGGATCCACCGACACTACATGACTTAGGAAGGCAACCTCTTGCAACAAAAATTCACACTTCTTAAACTTTCCATACAACTTCTCTTCCCTCGATCTTTGTAGCACTACCCTCAAATGACCATATGGTCCTCCTTACTATGTGAAATAGATCAAAATATCATCAATGAAAACCACAATAAATTAATCAAGGTATGGTTTGAAGACCTATTCATAAGATCCATGAAGATATCCGATGCATTGGTCAACCCAAAAGGCATCGCAACAAACTAATAATGCCCATATCTCGTCAAGAAGGCCGTCTTGGGAATATCACACTCCCTCACCTTCACTTGATGGTACCTGGACTGAACAATCTTAGAAAAGTGACTAGTCCCTTGCAATTGGTCAAACAAATCATCAATCCTTGAAAGAGGATACTTATTCTTTATGGTGACTATATTGAGTTGTCGGTAGTCAATACACATTCTAAGGGACCCATCCTTCTTCTTTACAAACAACCCTGGTGCACCCCAAGGTGATTAGCTAGGCCTAATGAAACCCTTCTCCAACAAATCCCTCAATTGTTCCTTCAACTCCTTTAACTCCATTGGGGCCATATCATAAGGGGGAATAGAAATGGGTTGAGTATCGGGATGGAGGTCTATACAAAAATCTATTTCTTATTTGGGAGGAACATCAGGAAGGTCATTTAGAAAGACATTAAGGAACTCATTTACAGTGGGAACTGACTCTATAGGAAGGACCTTGAACTCCACATCCCTTAACCTCACAAGATGATAGAGTCACCCCCTAGAAGTCAACTTACAGACTATAATGCAAGAAATGAACCTACCCTTGACTACCACAACATGTCCCTCCCACTCAAGGATGGGTTCATTTGGAAATTGCAATTTGACACTATAAATTCTACAATTAATATTGTATGCATGCAACCAATCCATCTAATGTATGATATCAAAATCCACCATTTTCAACTCAACAAGATCACAAGGCAAGGTCTTACGCACAATACAAATGGGATAATTTTTATAAACCTTTCTTCCTACAATAGATGCACCAATAGGAGTAGACACCTAATAAGACACACACAAAAATTCATGCTCTACATGGAACTTTTTTGCAACAAAAGGGGTAACAAAAGAAAGAGTGGCACCTAGATCAATCAATGAATACACATCAAATTTAAAGACTGTTAACAAACTAGTGACGACAATGGGAACCTCCTCAACCTATTACCTCCCTTGGAGTGCATAGAATCGATTGTGCCTTGGGGCACCACCTTGTTGACCACCTCCCCTCAAAGGAATCGTATTTCCACCTTATGGACGAACCTCCTTACCCTTGTTGTGGTTACGAGGACAATCAATCTTATTGTGACCCACTTCCCCACATCCATAACATGCATTAGTGCCTTTCAAACAGAGGCCCCTATTACCCTTACCAAATTTTGAACACACATTATTAGGAACCACACCACCAACAACTTGGGCCTTTGCAAATTCAATGGTAAACCCCCTGTTAGAAGCATGAGAAGACCCTTAGCCTTGATGGAACTGACCACCCTTACGACTTAGGAGCTTTCCCTCAAAATGGGCCCTCTTGGTCTCATAACTCCTCCTCTTTCTCAACTTTTCTTCCTCCATTTGTTTGGTATAGTTCATATAACAGGGCAAATCCATGTCGCTAATCAACATAGCGGACCCACAGTCCTCACTCACCAAATCAGATACACCCATCATGAACTTGTTCGTTCTAGACCTTGGGTCAACAACCATGTGTGGAATATATATAGAGTTGATTGAACTTGAGGGCATACTCCCTCATACTCATAGACCCTTGTTTCAAATTTATGAACTCCACCATCTTGGCCTCCCTAAGCTCAAGAGGAAAGAATTGATTAAGAAAAGCCACCTTGATCTCCTCCCAAACCACCACATTATTGATTCCCTTATCCTTTTTCTATTGATTAAACTATAGTTGTGCTACCTATTTAAGTTGGTAGGCCGCCAACTCATATTTTGCTTCTGATCTAACACCCATGAGAGCCAATACCTTGTAGACCTCATCAATAAACTCTTAAGGGTCCTCATCTACCTTAGACCCATGGAATTCTGGTGGATTCATCCTCATGAAGTCTCTCACCCTAGATCTCGGGGTAGGAACATGAGGATCTTGTGCCCCTTGATTAACTTGATTGGTCGTAGCTTGATCTAGAAAAGTGAGAGCACCCTGGAGCTCACCATGAGCCAGTTATTCCTCGGGTGTGCAGACTCTCCTTCTTCTTGTGTTAGGTATGATCTGAATATGATAAAGAACATTTGTTAAAGGGAAAACTCACCTAACCTTTATAGCACGACATAGATAAAGAAGAAGAAAAACATTTCTTAAAATGTCTCATAGCCTCCTACTCATAATTATGGTGCCAAACACGATCATGAATAGGACTCTAAATCAATGCGATGTGTTGGATGATGATCACCATTAATAACCTAGTTCTCTGATACCAAGTTTGTCACGACCCTATACTAGGGCCTAGACATGACACGATGAATGGGAAACTTGAAGGGACCTCAAACAAGCCTTTTAACATATCATTACACATCATTAGTCGCAAAAGAAATTAAACAATATAATAAGATTAGAAATTAGGGCAAATGGGCTAAAGAGAAACTTTCATAACATAAACATTAAAAAAAGAGAGTCAAAGTTCCATACATAACATGTCCAATAACACCACTAAAACTTAGATAGGAATAGGGGCCAAGACAAGCAAACGGGCTCACCCTCATTGCCAATAAATACATAAAGAAAGATAGTTTTAGTACATAGCATGAGATCATAGATATTGTAAAAAGAATGGATGAATGACAAAATAGCTTGAGAGAAATCGTACTAGCCACGTGGAGGAAGATGCTCATGTGGGGCTCTAGTTCCTACGTAGTGACATCATATAGGCATACAATATACATTTGTACATTTGAATGTACTAAGTATGTAGGATGCAATGCAACAAGACATAAGTAACAAATCGAAATGCATAACATAGGCAATGAATAAACATGTAGCAATATGGAATGCATGGAAGATGTATAAATTTAATCATGCTTACATAGAACATAATACATGGGCAAGAAGAGACCATCATTATAGAATTCATAGTCTATTGAGGTACCAAACTATGAAATGGTTAGTGGATCATCTCACCCTACCACCAACAGTGATTGAGGGACCAACCCCTTAATTATTTGGTGGATCGTCTCACCCTACCACCCATGGTGATTGAGTTACCAACCCCTTAATCAGTTGGTAGATCATCTTTCATTATCATATATGGTGATTAAGGTACCAAACACTTAATCAGTTGGTGGAGTGTTTCACCCTACCACACGTGGTGATTGAGGTATTAACCCCTCAACCCGATTATCAAGATACAAAAACCTTGACATGGTTATCAAGGTACAAACCTCTCGACATGGTTATCAAGATACTAACCCCTAGACATGGTTATCCAGATATAAACCCCTCGGCATGGTTACCGGGCTCAGAATCCCTTGAGTGGGGCATGGTCAATTCCTAATAGGATATAGGAGAATAATATATATATATAAACATTTCTTTCATCATCATAAAGTCATTCAACTCGTAAGACATGCATTAGACCTTCAATTCCTCAAGAAAACAAAATCGAATATTTTATTAAAAACATAGTGGGTGTATAGTGCTAGTGTAAAAGCATATAATTTAAAGATGAATTCATGCAAGAAAAATACAATGTAAATCCATCCACCAATACTTGGTAATACCATTAAGCAATATACATCAAAACCCTTCATCAAATCCCAAATTGGATCTTAGATTCGTAGCTCAAAACATGCTGAAACTGTCACAATTTCATGAAACCCCCACATAGGTCATAGGCTAGTTCATAGTAAGTATGGCCTATAAGTAAATCAATTTGAAATCATATAATTTCGGTAAAAAGGAATCTTGGGCTTCATGGGTGAAAGAAACCCACGAATGAAACAAACATACCTTAGCCGTGGAGAATTTCTTAATGAATATTATAATGGATAATTGTAGCTTGGATGAATTCCATAAGATCCAGAAGAGAGTTGGACATTTGAATTTGGAGAGAAATATTAGTCTAAGGGTTTGAGAGTGTATTAGGGAATGTCTTGTATAATATGAAGGTGAAATATGGCAAAGTATAAGTATTTTCACGCATGGGAAAACTTATACCCTAGACTCAAAAGCCTTGAACTTTGGCACGTCGCGCCAAGGGCGCGAATAGCTTGCTAGAAATGCATTTTTATGATTTTCTAATTTTTCTACTGTTGCTCTTAAATTGGGGATAGACCCATTTCTCACTCAATTTCACCCCCGAACAATAATATGAAGTAAAATGTTTTATATCATGCACGAATTTTGAGATATATGAAAATTATAATTCCAAGCACTTCCAAGACACGTTTTTAGGCACTTTTTGGGTTTCAAAGATTTTGAGAATATCATAAAGTTTGGAATTTTATGAAAGAGAGTATTAAAAGGCTTAAAGTCTAAAAGTTAAGGTTTTGTGGTCATTTTGAGCTTTCAGTGTCAAAATTTGATTATGTCAATTCCATCAGTTCCTGAATGGCGACTTTGTTCTAAGAGAACTTGTCAAACTAAATTCGAAGTTCAAAAAGAGATCCTACAACCAAAGTTACATTTTCAATTCATTTTGGATCATAGGTTTCACTTTGGTCAATATTCGGGGTTGGGGATCAAGTATTGAAATCAATTTTAGCACTTTTAGGTGGTCAAACTAATGCTAGAAATGCCTTCATAATAAGTTTTAGAGGTTCTGAGAAAATTTTGAGTTTTGAGTGGGAAACTAGTTAAGACGATCCTTCAGGTTCGGGGCCATGGAGGTTCCAGATTCAAATTTAATGGTTTCATTCAATTCGAATCATCATTTCTAGTAGGGCTCTATTTTTGTTTTGTGTTCGCAAGGTTCCAAACGAATTTCTGAGGATCTAGTACCTATTTTTATTGGTGTTGAGTGTTTTTGTGCGCAGTTGTTATCTAGAATATGTCCCATTGTTCTCTGCGTTCGTGGGCTAGAGACTGTATTCGCGAAGATAAGGGTATATTACCCTTTGCGTTCGTAGAGTATAGTCCAGTGAACCTCAAGTTTGTGGACCTCAATCTCGCATTAATGGAGGCTTAACCCCTCTCCGGTCTCCGCATTCACAGAGAATTAGTGATGCCTGAAATAGTGACTTGTTTAAAACAATGGGTTTTATGTTAAATCACCATTTTCAACTCTTCAAGCTTCATTTTCAAAAGAGATTTCAAGATTTTACAAGGCAAAGTGATTGGGTAATTATTTTCTAACCTATTTCATTGATTAATTTTGTGATTTTAACTTCTAATTATGGGATTTAATGGTGTAAATTGGGGATTTCTCGGACTTCAATTTCCAAACGTTGATCATTGATTTCTCCCTCATAGTAATTTCGTTCTCGAAACCATCTTCACTATTGACTCCTTATCACCTTAGGATTATTTTCATGTTTTAATTTTCAATTTCTGACTATGTTTTTTGACATGAGATTCTTGACCATTTTGCTCTTTTTCTCCGAACTAGTTGATTTTAGTGTCATTAGATTCGTTATTTGATTTTTATGATATAATTAAATAGATTATGGTGATTTGGCTTACCGTGGAAGGGGGAACGCGATAATTTTGACTTAATTTGAGACTTTAGTTGAGGCAAGTTGATTTCTAACATTTTATTAATTTTGACTGAACCTTGAATGCTCCTATGTATATGGAATTGAGTATTTCATGGTGGAATTGAGTATTTTGGGGTGTAATTGAGTATTATTGTAGGATAGATCATAACGTTTTAGATGGAATAAGTGTTCACAAGGTGATATATATTAAATTATTAGTTAATTATGGTTTCGTAACCTATGTGATCTTGTGAAGCATTCTATATTTGTAGTGAGATGGTGCTTATATTTTGATATGACTAATACATTGAGACTGTGGTGATATTGAGACATTGATGGTATTAAGCTATTGATGATATTAAACTATTGTAATATTGAAACATTGGGATGATAATGACATTGATACTATGATATAATTGTGATTATACACATTGCATTTATTATTATTTGTGCATTGATAATTGTGATGACGAAAATCGAGATGTCAATAAGGTAACAAGTGGATTGGCGGCAGAGGACTCTACCCGTCAAGAAGAGGTAATATGTCGATGGTCCGAGTTTATTTTCGGATGGGTCTGAGGTCTTTTCTTGATGGGTGAGCATTACCCGATGGTTTTTCTTGATGGGTGAGCATTACTCGAGGCCTTGCATCAATGTTCACTGGTACATGGTCCATGTGTGGCACCCAAGGGTTTTAACTAAAGCATTCATCTGGTCATCGGATGTTTATCATAGAAAATATATGCATCACGATGATCTTAGATTGCATCGCATTACTGACATCTCATTGCATTCTCTCCATCTCAGGTCATAATTGGTTTTATATTACCATTGTATTACGTATAGAATTGTCTATTTTATTATGTTATTGACCTGAGTAATTGTTAGATGTATCTAGATATGATTATGTGTTGAGATATTATGCTAGGAAATGTGTTTATCTTAATTATTGAGGCATGTATATTATCTTGTGTTGGAACTTATCTGAGAGTAGGGTTGTAGTTCGGTGAATGGTGGTCGGAAATTAAGGAGTTACTTGTGTGTTCCTCGCTTTACTTTAAGGTAGTTCTATTTTACTGAGTACCGTGTTGTTTGGTGCTCACCCTTTTGTACATTTTTGTAGATTCAATCTTTGGGATCTATCTAGAGGTAGTTGTTTATCCCTTTAGTAAACCTTCAGAGATTCTACTATTATGTTTTGTTCTATTTGTGAACTAGACATCATGACATGTAGTTCGTTTGAGTATTCCATACTTAGAGGCTTGTACATTTGACACTAGTACTTATATTTATTGTTAGACTGTTATCTTTCGCTTTTATCTTTGTTGTTAAGTGGTTTGGATTTTGGATTGACTCGCCTTGGTGGATTAGGTGAGTGCCATCACACTCGGATTTCGGTCATGAGAATTAACTAGCCAGATATATAGGAAATATAACATTTAATATTACGTGAAATAACGACGTGATCTATCCATGAAAAAGTAAAAGTAAAATTCATTAAAAAAATAAAAATAAACTGCAACTTGAGGCATGTATGTTCTTAGTTGGATGAAGCCTACAAAGATTCAATGGAGAAAAAAATAATTTCATTATAATAAATATGATATTTTCACTTATATAAAATGAGTTTTGTGTTGACTTGATTCCATGGGTGAGTCGAGTTCTTTTGGCTGGGTACAAATTTATATGGACCAACAAATCAATATCATGTGTTTTATTAAAATTAAATTATATTTCTGATATTATGATGTTAAATTTAGGGAAAATTTTACGTATAAAAATAACATTAGGGATAAACACTTATAAAAAGAGTGGAAAAAAATCATGGAACAGAAAGCGACGAACAGCAGCGCTATGAAAATGTGACAGACAAAGGGACATTGTCCTTCGCTTTTTTTTGTTAAATATATTTTTTTAAAATTTTAAATTCCAAAAGCGACATACAGTGATTGTATGTCCATCACTTTTTTTGACAGAATTTTTTGCCAATATTATTATTTATTTAATTTTAATTTTCTTTATAAAAAGTGAACGGACAACTTTGCATAGTGTGTTGCTTTTTAAAAATAAAAATTAAAAATTACAATAAATTTATTAATTTATCTTTATAAATTATTTGAACTTAAATTTAGAATTTCATATTATATGTATAAAGTTTGTACTTTAATATAGAAAATTTAAATAGTTGATTTTTAGGAATCTTTGTCGAATATATGAACTTTAAATTGTACATTTTGAGCTGGAAAAATCTAAGTTGAATATCATGAATTGAACTTTAAACATTGAAGTTTAAGTTAGGAAACAACTAATTAACTTGAATGTCATGAAATAGAATTTAATCTAGGATAATCCAACTTTAAGTTAGAACTCTAATTAACTTTAGGTCTGTACTTATGTTTTTTGAAATTATTTTGCCTTGTATAAATTCTCTATTTTAGATGCTTGTACATTAATTATACTTGAAATTTGAAAGTTTATACTTTAACTTAGAAAAATTAAACTTGCACGTAGAAATCTTAAAACGTTAGAAATGTTGAATTATTCTAAGTTATATTCGACACCATCAAGCTAAGCTCGCTACCACCAGCCTCCATCTCCATAGCTAATTGAAAAAAGTCAAGGTATTTTTCTTTCAAAATTTTAATTATATATATTAAATCTTTTATTCAATATACAATACTTGCATTTTGCTAAGGGTTGGTATGATTTTTTAGGATATGATTGAATTTTTAGACAGTGCTTTAGTTATAATGTGTTTGTTTAGCATAAATGAGAACACTAGTTGATCCTATAGATGACAAAAATTGATATTCTTGTAAGATCTATTTGTGTACATCTTGTGTTGACACTTAGGTTTAATTTGGTATCATAATGTGTTTGTTTCACATAAGTGATAACACTAGCTAATACTAGAGATGACAAAATAAATTTTCTTGCAAGATCGATTTGTGCCCATCTGGTGTTGATACTTAGATTTAATTTGGTGATCATAATATGTTTGTTTAGCATATGTGACAACTAGTTGATCTTATAGATGACAGAATTAATTTTTTTGCAAGATCAATTTGTGTTCATTTAGTATTGACACTTGACTATAATTTGGTGATGATAATGTGTTTGTTTAGCATAAGTAATAGCACAAGTTGCTCCTATAGATGACAACCTTGATTTTCTTGCAAGAGCGATTCATATCCATCTAGTGTTGACATTTAGCTTTATCATAATGTATTTGTTTAGCATAAGTGAAAATACTAGTTGACCCTATAGATGATAAAATTCCTTTTCTTGTAAGATCCATTTATATCAATCTAGTGTTGACACTTAGACTTAATTTTGCGATCATAATATGTTTGTTTTGCATATGTGTCAACATTAATTGATCCTAATATGACAAAATTGATTTTCTTGTAAGATCGATTTGTGTCCATCAAGTGTTGATACTTAGCTTTAATTTGATTTAGTTGTTTGTAGTGACATGGACATTTTATGACCTCGTTGGATATTGAATATTTTGGTTTGGTGAAGATTTGGACCAAGGTGATAGTCCATGGGTTCCCTCATGGTCCGTCTCATCTCACAAGGCCTATGTAGGGACTCCTTGGGGTGACCCTTGGTTTCAAAATTGGGTGTTGGCCCTTGGTGTGGAGTTTCAAGCTAAGGCACACCACATTTAGACACGGGACAAGTCGTGTAACACTTCATGGACCATGTGGAGGGTTGTGTGGTGCCCTTAGGCATGGAATTCCTCCGTTTGGGACTAAGTGAGGGGACACAACTCACACAGACTGTGTGGTATATCACGGGTCGTGATGCCATTGGTACGACTTCCAGAGTGAAAATGTTTCTAAGTGTTTAATCACCGTCTCGTTACTTGGCCATAGAAATGTTTCTAAGGGAAGTGGTTCGGGCACCTACACGGCCTGTGTAGCTTCACAAATATCATGTTGCCCATCTGTGTGATCGATTTTTCCTCAAAAAAGTTGTAAGTATACGATTACCATTTTGGACCTTTATCAAGTGGATTTTTGTCTAAGTGTTGGTTCACGGGCAAATACATGGTCCATGTAGTGCCACAAGCAGTATATCCTTCCTTGAAGTGATCACGTATAATTTTTTAACTCGTTTCTTTAATGGGATTTTTGTAAATACAATTTATTCTAATGGTCTTTTGAGACTTCTTATGCTACCTATAGACTTCCTAATGACCTAAACTCCATTGCTAACATTCAAATTCATTCCTCACATTTGAAAACTCTCCCAAGCTTCTCTCAAAGATCTTAGGGATTGTTAAACTTGAGAATCAAGGGAAACTAATTTCTCCTTCAAATGTCTCTTGAAACTTCTTCATTTGTCAAAGTATGTGGATTTTGATCCTTGGATAGATTCAACAAAGGAGACCCAAACACTTTTCAGGTAATTTTTCATGAATTTAAGCTTATTTTAAATTTAGATTTTTTATTGTTATGATTTATTAAATTCAATTAATGTATGAGCTATGATTATTTAAAGATTTTAAGTGGATTTACACCCTAATATGATGGTTCGCATTGAGATTATGAAGTTTTGAAGGTGCATGTCTCCTTTATGGTTTAAATTGTGCATGGGTGATGTATATTATGATTTAAATGTGGAATTACACATGTACTTACTTTAATTTCATATTGTATTTATGATTTTAGATTAATTCTCTATTACCCATGTTATTCTCGCATCATCCATACCATATTCATTCATGAGCATTAGATTTTATGAAAAGTATGAAGTGCGTTAAACCCAATCATGTTTATGCAAATGATTTTGATAATATATTAGTTAAGACAACAATGTGATCACATGAATGTCTATTGTTAATGGCTCCTTGAGCATTTTGGGTGTTTGCACCCTATTGACATGAGCATGAGTTATTCCTATGCATGAGTATCATGATTATGATTATGGTTAGGTTGTTGAGATTAAACGTGTATTGAATGGATTTGAAATGACTATTGTATCTCTTTTGAAAGAATGTATATGCATAGGTATTCTCGTGGGGTGTCTTGACATAGCACCGATAGATTAGGGGCGTAAGGGCTATCCCCAAGGGTATTCTCCCTTTCCTTTAACTTTGTGCCAGCAAAGGAATGAAAGCCATTAGCGAAAAGACTGGGTTATAAGGAATGGTTACATTTATTGATATGATATAATATGCTAGTGTAAGTCCTTCTAAAAGGGTATGGTCGTAAGGAAAGTGACCATCCACTGAAAAGGCAAGGTCGTAAGGTGTGATGTAGATTACCTTTGGGAAGTAATCATTTCTTACCTACGGGAGGTCTTTATCGGAGAAATTCATGTAACAGCTCGCATGTATTTGGTTTGTTGGTTATAGTCCATCCCCACTATATATAAGCACTTGACAATTTCATGCATCATTGATTTCCTTGCATATTTTATAGTATATTACTGGCTATATATCTCCTTCTATACTATGTCCATTTGTCATCTAACAATTAAGTGCAGGTTTGATAAGTCATATGCATTGCATGCCCGCTTACTTAGTATATCTAAACATACTAACACATACTTTTGCCTACATGATCTCACCATGTAAGGATCTATGTGTACATTCATCTACCGTACGACGAGTAGCTCGGATCTCAAGTTTTGCTTGTTGTGGTGAGTCCTATCTTCCATGGACAACACATTATCCCTCTACCTATGGTGCTTTACTATATTATTCACTTTGAGAGTGAGTCGAGGATGTGTCTTGACCCCTAACCTATCATATAATTAGAGGCATTTTTGGACATATTGTAAACTCTTTTTTTCGACTATATGCTATGTGTTGTATTGACAGTTATGCTAATGGCTTTTGCTACCTATTGGTTATGGTTATATGATTTTGTTAAAAGCTTTGTGATATGATTATTTGTACGAAGTGAAAAATACTAAGACTCAAATTGCCCCCATAGAGTGAGTAATCCTTACCCACCCCTTAATGCTTATGTGCTACATGCTTTGTGAATTCATGTTATCCCCATTCCCCATGATATCCGCATAGCGTGAGTCCTATTCTCCCATCCCTACGAATTATGTGTTTAATATTCAAATACGCTTCTAAACTGATGATGTAGATATGTATATTATGAGGCCTGTTTGGGGTTGCTCGGGTTCCCATTCGCCATGTCACTCATAGTCTCGAAGTCATTGTCATGACAAGCTTGGTATCAAAGCACTAGGTTTATAAATGGTCTTCAGAGTCCAACATGTGGCATCAAGTAAAGTCCTATCATGGGTGTGAAGTGCACCATGCCTATGCCTATGAGTGGGAGGATATGACGACATTCTACGAATTATCTCACTACTTCATGCCTTATGTCATGCTATAGTTTGTATATTTAGTTTCCTTATCTTGATTGTGTCATTTCCCCATTTTAGAGGATTTCTTCAGGAAGACCCCACCTACCAAGACCGGCCCCGGCTAATGAGTGTCAAAGCACCCCAAGAGCATATGGATGAGTCTTTCTCTAATGGTGAATTTTGCATAGCCTTTGTTATGCTTTCAAAGGTGGTGACATCTCAGACCAGATAAGCTAATCTTCCATAGGATCCCACTCCATCTTCTAGGGTGAGGGATTTCACTCGGATGAATCTTGTTGAGTATTATGGGTCAAAGGTTGATGAGAATGCTCAGGAGTTTATTGATTAGATCACCAAGATGTCGAATGTTCTAGGTGTTACTTCTGAGGATAAAACTAAATTGGTTGCTTATCAGATGAAGTATGTGGCTCAAGTGTGGTACACCCAATGGTCTATGGAGAGAGTTGGTGGTAATATTGTCAAGTAAGAGGTGTTTAAGCTTGCCTTTCTAGATCTCTTCTATTCAATTAAGCTTAGGGAAGTGTCACGACCCAATCTTAAGGCCTAGATATGACACGATGTAAGGGGAACCCGAAGGGACCCCAAGCAAGCCGCATAAAGCATGGTTACACAAACTTAGTCATGTAAGGAATAAATCAAGCATCAAAGATAAAAGATTGGGGAAACTGGGGCTAAGGGAAAGGCTTGCACAATATCATGGTCAAAAGGCAAGAGTTAAACTCATATCATATATATATAACATGTACAACAACCACCTATACTACATAGATAAGAGCGGGGGCCAAGACAATGAAACTGAGCTCACCCTCATAGTCAAATAGAACATAAAAAAAGTGTCTCGACATATCAAGAGAGCATAGACTAAGGTCCCCAAAGTAAAGGACTCACCAACTAGCTGGAATAGAACTAGCCACGTGGAGGAGGATGATCAACTTGGGCTCCAGTTCCTACACGGTATCATCATGTATGCATAAACTATGCGTTAGTGTATTTGAAGTACTAAGCATGTAGGATGGAATGCAACAATAATTAGGCATCATAATCAAAATGCATAAAATTTAGCAATAAACATAATATAACAATATGACATGTATGTCCAATGCTTAACTAAAACATACTTAAGTGAATCATGCTCGTATAAGATACCATATGTGAAGAAGAGACAAAGCTAGCCATTCAAGGTATAAACCCCTTGGTGGTTGTGTGGTATAAACCCCACACATGGTTGATGATAATCACACCTTATCAACACGGTGATGAATTATAAACCCCTAACATAGTTGATGAATATAAACCCCCAACATGGTTACTCAGGCTTTTGTTAGCCTGGATCAAGTATGGTCTATCGCTACACTTTATATAGAGTATGTTATATATGTAATCTCATTTCATCATCAAATAGTCATTCATATCATATCATATGCTTTGGACCTTCAACTCCACAAGAAACCACATCCGGATATTTTATCAAACACTTAGAGTGTGTGAAGTGGTAGTATAAAACCATGCAAATTAGAGATGAAATCATCCAAGAAAACTCATTGTAAAACCATCAATCAACACCTTGCAACAACCTCATGACATATACATCAAAATCCCTTCTCAAATCTTATAATAGATCAAAGATTTACAGCTTAAAACATGGCACAACAGTCACAACTGTACATAGCTTTAACATAGTGAGCAGTGAATTTCATAATGATCAAAACCCATTTGTAAATCAACTTTAAATAGTGCAATTTTTGAAAAAAGAAACTTGGGTATCATGGGTGAAAGGAACCCATGAATGAAAATCACATACCTTAGCTTTGAGATGAACTTGGTGAAGATTAGAGATGGAGACTTGAACCTTGAAGAAGAACCTTGAAGAAGAACCTTAGCTTAGGACGAGTATTTGAGACTTGAGCTTGGAGGGTGAAAATATTAATAAGTGTTTGAGTGAGTATTGGAAAATGTTTAGGGTAGTATGAGGGTGAAATTTTGGCAAGTATAGGTAAAAGCACATATGAGATCTTTTAGGTCCAAGACTTAAACTCTTGGAGAAAAGATGAAAAGCAGTGTCCAAAATAACCCAAGGGCGTGTCGGGTTATGCAAAAACCCCACTTGAATTTGCATTCTTGAAATTTCATAATTGCTAAATCTTTGCTCTTAAATCGGGTTTAGACCCTTTTTCCCCTGATTTGGAGCCCCTGAACAAGAATCCAAAGTTGGTTATCGAAATAACGTACCGATTTTGAGATATATGAAAACTAAAATTTTAGGCATTCCGAGGGATGTTTTAGGGCACCATTTGGGGTCGTTAAAATATCTCCCCCTTGGGACCATTTGTCCCTTAATGTAAAAGAGACGTACAAGACAAGAGTGATCATCAACAAACTAGCCCCAATAAGAATGCAACATAACATGTAAAACATCATTTTCAAATTCTCAACATAAGTTTAGCAACTTTAACATGAATGCATATGAATGACTTAGGGGCTAAAATGTGAAACTTGATGGAGATGAGCTTGGTGAAGATTGGATATGGAGAATTGAATCTTGAAGGAGAACCTTAGCTTAGGATGGGGGTATGGGACTTGAGTTTGGGGAGTGAAAATATGACTCAGTGTTTCAGTGAGTATTGAAAAATGGTTTGGGTAGTACGAGGGTGAAATTTGGCTAAGTATAGGTAAAAACACGTATGGAAACTTTTAGGTCCAAGACTTAAAGTCTTGGACCAAAGCTGAAAAACAGTGTTCCAAGTAACACAAGGGCGCGTCGCAGAGGCGACACAAAACCCCATTGGAACTTGCATTGTTGAAAATTTGTAATTGCTAAATCTGTGCTCTTAAATCAGGGTTAGACTCTCTTCCCCCTAATTTGGACCCCCTGAACAACAATCCGAAGTCAGATTTCGATATAATGAATGAATTTTGAGATACATGAAAATTAAAATTTCAGGCATTTCGAGGCATATTTTTGGTAATTTTTTAGATCGTTTAATAATCAAAGTGATCAAGGATCTAAAAGGTGTGGAAGACAAATCCTCACTACTATGGAAAGACAACCAATTATGACTTATATTTTGCTTAATTATTCCAAAATGTAGCCATATCTTGAGTAAATATTATATTATATCATCAAATTACATAGTAATATATATGTACTAACTGACAAAATTGTATGTGTCAATAACAACTTGTTCGTAAGCACATAGGGCAACAAAGCTATATATACAAGGTTTTCGAGATAGTTAAAGGACAATGTTAGTGTGAAAGTTTATACATATTGAGTTGACAAGTTTAATGTATTATTGTTATACTAAACTGCGTTATCATGAATACAATTTTTAGGTTTAAGATGAATACTAAAACATCAAACATTCTCTATTTGTGAAAGAGATTTCACTCGAACCTGATTCTCACATTCATATAATTCATAAGTACTGATTTAATGGATTTTAGTTTCAATCTTAACAAGTTTATATATATAAAAAAATAATATCAATGATGTGTGCATTCAACGTGATGCCTACAGTAATTGCGACACTGTTGAATTTACAGTAATGGCCAGAGTATTGAATATTTTGGTGTCATTCAAGATATTATAGAAGAATGATATTAAGGATGGCCTAAGTAAAAGATAATATTATTTTGGTGTCATTAGTTTGATCTATCACACAAGGGCAAGGGCGTACTACCAACCTTACATAATTGAAGTTAACAAACTAGACAATACGCAAGTTATGATCCTTTTATCATTACCCAAAATGTTAAGCATGTCTATTATGCTCCATATCCATTAAGTAGAGATAAGGTTGATTGGTGGGTTGTTGTTAAGACAAATCCTATAAGAAGAATAACAATTGAGAATGTATTAGATGTGGCCTACCAAATTAATGTTACACTTTCTTAACAACAAGTTAATATTCAGTTGAAAACCGCACTAGAATATCCTTAACACATGCTAGAAGAGCTTTCTAATGATGAGCTTGTAATGTTAAATGTTGAGGAAGAAGTAAATGAGGAATATGAATTAAATGGGGGAGAGGAATGGGAGGATAATGAAGATAAAATAGCAGAGGAGGAAGAACGGGACCATGACAAAAAATGAAACAAGCGAGGAGGAAGAGAGTGATACATTGTAACTAGTACGTACATTATTTATTGTGCTACCATAAATTTTTTTTAACTTCTAGTATATTGTGTTGTTACTTTACATACAAATGTCATTGGATGGTGATGTTGATAGACCTCAAGATCATCTTGGGATAAGCAGTTCCAGTAGGAAAAACAAGAAAAAGTCTAGTAGTAGACCTATTAATCCTGAGGATATCCTAGGACATATTTCCTCAGCCCTTGATATATGACGTCCCACAGCCAGTCTAATATTTAGGCTGTGCCATTTAGAACTATGGATCCTTTGGTTTTGCATAGTCAATTTAGCATACCACGTTGCGTTTCTTCTTCATCATAGCGCAGGTTCACTTCTTATGACCAGACCTCTCAACTACCCACAGACGCATATTGAAGACCCCATAGATTATCCTCTTCGTATACTCTATCTCCGACAGTTCTATCTCACACATCTCAGTCTCCTCACCTATCATCCCTGAGACATAGAGATTCTTATCCTGATACTATCACTCCTCAATTGACTCGACATTATGTATATCATTCGACATCAGCTTCATCTACTTTCGATGCTATACCTGATGCAACATAGGATCTGCTTTATTATCTCCTTGGTAGTGGGACAGACTTGGGAGAGTTATGATAGAGCATGATAGAGCCTCATAAGTTTGTTCTTTTATTTATTTATTTTTGGTACATTAGTAAGATATTTATGAAATAACATGTTTATTATATGTCTTGTAGGTGGTGTCCTTCGAAGGTTGTTGCTAAGGGCCTATGGGAGAGTGTTACGAGGCTATTTGATGAGCCCTATCACTCGTGGCGGGGAATTCAAAATTGTATCTGTCAAACAGTGTTTAAGGAATTTAAGTGTACTGACCTAACCTAAGGCCTTGGAGTGACATTCAGAATGGGAACCCAAGAGTTCCTAAACAAGCCTCATAGCATCCATTCACACATCATTGGTTCGAAAGCCCATGTAAATAGTAATCATATAATTCTAAGGGACAAGAAAGTAAGACTTACGCTATGGGGATATCATAGGGGATAGGGAGTAACATGGATTCACATAACACTTTAGCACATAAGAACTAAGGGAAGGTAAGTATGACTCAGTCTATGGGGGAACTACGGGAGTTAGGATCTTCCACATCATAACATGAATCCATAATTTAAGATCATAATCAATTCCTAATGATAAAAACCATTAAATAACAATATCCACAATCTTAAATCTATGAATACAACACTTAGTATATAAATGTAAAAGAATCTAAAAGATGCGCAATAATGCCTCTAATTATAAGATAGGAATAAAACATCTCTGGCTCACCCTCGAAGAAAATAACATAAATTAAGCATCACAGGTAGAGCAATGGTGGTTTATCCTTGGAAGATAGGACTCACCACAACAAGTGTCTCAAGATCAAGATCTAGTTGTCAGACGATAGATGGAGGTAGTCCTTCGTCCCTACAAGGTTAGATCATGTAGGAAAAAGTGTGATTACTACGTTTGAAAATTCTAAGTATGCAGACATGCAATGCATATATCTTATCAAACCACCATCCAATGTTAGCTAACAAAGGCACATATATAGAAAGAATAGTATAATAAGTGAATAGTTTATACCAATATTTCATAAGGTGCATAATGAGGATATCACCGTAGCCAACAAAAGACCAAGTGAGCTATAACTTCGAACTTTGTCATCTACCCCACAATAGGTAAAGAGGTGACCTACTTGCCAAAGGTAGATCCATAATCATTCATCATCCACAAAGGAGCATAACCATACCTATGTTTGGAACATAGTTTAAGAGAAAGAAGTATGGACCCTTGGGGATAGCCCACCCTGCCTTTAATCCTCTCGGTGCTAGGTCATCAACCTACATGAATAAATATACATATACATGCTTGTAAAAGAGGCATAAGTCTTTCAAAACATAATGGTGAATACTTAGGCTTAAAGGCCAAATCACATTTCATATTCTTTCATACATAGGCTAAAAAGCCAAATCATACTTTATGTCATACTTTTCAAGCATAGGAATAGCTTCATTAGGTACATAGATATGAAAAAGGAGTATGGATGCTTGGGCATATCCCACCCTTCTTCCACCCTCAATTCTATCCTCCTTTGAGTACCTTCATGTTAAAGGAGTATGGACCTTTTGGGATAGCCCACCCTGCCTCCTATCTCACTCGGTGCTCCATAAACATAAACATTTGGTCTGAACACCTATCATTTACTCAAAAATCCATAATCACAGACATTTATGTGATCACATTCTTGACCTATACTTTACCTTAAAACAAAATCATCATCATAATTGGGACTTAGCCCACGTCAAAAACTTCATGACAACCATAGTAATGTACACATATGCCATGAATGAGATGAAAAATAGAATGGGAAATAGAGATTCAATCTTAAATCAACAATATAATATGAAATTCAAATAAATCCATTAGTAAAATTGACATTTAAAGAATAATATAGATTACCCATTGTCAAATCAAGCTTTAAAAAGGACATGCACATTCATATCTTCATAGCTTCAATACAATTCATCATATTAGGGATTAAATTACTTTAGAACAAATAATAACCCATAGCCCATACATCAAATAAATTTAATATACAATAATCTTTAAAACCCATATTTAAAGTAAGCTAAATTTCCATAAAATTGAGTATAGAAGAGTTTTGGTTTTCTTGGTTGAAAGGGACCAAGAATCAATCCCACATACCTTAACAAATAGAGGAGATTCAAGAAAAAAATTGATGAAGAAAAGAGTTTTCCCTTGATCCCAAGCTTAGTCTTCACAATATCCTTTGAGAGAGTACTTAAGGAGAGTTCAATAAAATTCTAAGTGTAGGAATGAATTTGAATGATAGAAATAAAGTATAGATCACTTGAATGTCTTTAGATATCATAAGAAGTGACAATAGACCTTTCGAAAGAACAATAATTATAAAAACACCATTAATGAAATGAGTAGAAAAATTGAAGTTGGGGGTCTCAGGGAGGGGTATATGGTCTGTGTAAGGGTATACGAACCGTATACTTGGTCTCATAGTCCGTACCAAGGTATAAAGACCAATATACTCCTTTATACCATTTCACTTAGAAAATTTTTTCATGACAAAGTTCCGAGACGGTGATCCAATACTTAGAAAATTTTGACTCCGACACCTATATAGGGGAGCTCACGGACTGTGAAGGGTCACACGGTCCATGAGATGATTTTTGTTACATGCGATGTCACCCAAGTTACACCTCCTTGTAGAGGATAAAGTGGTTGGTGCCACAAATAGAACCTAATAATGGTGAGGGTCGAACCTATAGGGAATACATAAACTCAAGAGAATTTAAGGATCACAATTCGAGTGGTTAAGCAACTTACTTCCCCCTTGGGGAGGGGGTTGCAATAATCAATTAATACTAAACTAACAAACACAAGAGAAAAATCAGTATGGAGAGAAACTAGGGTATTGTGTTCACCATGATTCCTCAACTCAGTATCACCGAATAATCTAATTCTTTTCAAGTGTGTAGCATGTAGGACGGTAAGTTATGTTCACCAAGCCCTTTGGTGAAAGGTGAGAGGTGAATTTCACAATGTGACTTGACCCATATCCATAGTGAGCACTACTAACCCTTACCTATTAGTCCTAATACAAGGTCCCCTTGGCCATGTTTGGTTGATTAGATGAGAACACATCAATCGAATTCTATTAATTAATCTCTTTTCCTATTAATTACTACCTTGGTCCTGTCAGTAACACTAGGTGGGTTCTAATGTTGGACACTACTAGAAAACATTCAAAAACAAATATATTTAATTAATACATGCATACACACCTTCCAAGAATTATGAATTATCTAATTTTGCTTTGTTAGTTCTTAATAGTTCCCACAACCCTAGTTGTGGATATATCTACTCATGCTTTGTGTAGATGCAAGAATTATGGATTGAGGCAACATAATTGAATATGTACACAATAGAATTAAGAACAAGGTAATCCAACTTTAATAAGAATCACAAGCTTAAAAATGGAATTCAAACACAAGTGTTCTCAAAGGCTCTCCAATGTGCTCTCACATTGTTTTCTCTCTAATTACTGAGTTCTCTTAGTAATAGCAAAAATTTTTATGAAAATACCTAAGAAACCTATTTATAAAAAGTAAAATACAAGTCCTAAATAAAATAAGAGAACTAGTCGACACGTCATACAAAAGTTGCTAGTTTATGGGTCATACTGCATCCCACGGCTCGTAATTGGGGGTCTCGTACTAAGTTGTTGGAAATTTGGAATTCAATTCAAAAATACCCCTTTATTACTCGTAAAATGGTTTATGACCCATAAAGAGAGTTTCTTATGATGAAACTTTAGAAAGTCCCAATCTCTGATCTTTAGGGCACGAAGTATATTTTACGACTTGTAAAACCATTTACGGCTCATCTGTATGTTCGTAGAATCAACTTCAAAAAATAGCCCCTCAATAGAAATGTTCACGAAACCACCCTACGACCTGTAGAATGATTTACATCCAGTAAAAGGTCTCGTATATCAGCAAAACTCAACAACTGCTGCATTTTCCCCAAAATCAAGGCCAACCTGTAATCCTGCCAATATAAACACAAAAATACATAAAACCAACTAACATCACGTTGAGAAGTAACAAAATTTCAAGTGTTAAGCATGAAAAGTGTGGTATTTTGGTAGCAGATCAACACCCTTAACTTAAAATTGTTGCTTATTCTCAAGTGACAGACTCAATCTATATAAATAATATAGTAACACACAGACCTCAACCTAATGGCATATATCACATAAATCTCAAACTCAGGCACCCATACCAACTTTTCAAAACAGGATCAGACAACCATCTAGAAAACCAATGAAAACTAGTGCATGTGACCACACTACTATGACAATAGAGGTAGTATTAGCAATCCACAATTATTGAGCAAGTCTAGTGCTAACAATACAATGCAAGTTCCCTCACAAAAACAAGTCCCCTATTTGACACTCAATGATTTTTTCATATATAACCTTCGGAGTATGCAAAACTACGCACTCTCACAAAAGATATTGATGCATCATGCCTAATAACATAGGTTTACCCCTATACTTATGATTAAGACCTTCAACTAACTGGACTAGGATCACTTTATGACTTTCGAGGCTTGTATCATAGGATCAAGGGCTTTGGTATGGTATTTAGGTACATAGTGACTAAAGGACCTCCTTGACACTGTGTTTTTCTACACTTTGCCCTACCAACTCTGCTATTTTAAGCTTATTCTTTATTTTCCCTATTTCAAGTTTTTTTGGGTGCTCTCTTTTCATTTTTCATCTTTTTGCCTTGTTTTTACACTTCATATTTCTTTTTTAGCTCACAACTAAGGCATCACTTATTTTTCTTGCACACAACCAGTACATAATATTTCCTTTTTTCCTTTTTATCAGTAAGTCACCCCCTTGTTTTTTTGTTTCTCCCTAACACCAACCACCCTCAACTTAGGCTTTAGGCCTATGTTGAGGTGCACAATATTTGTCCTCAGAGCCAAGGCCACTTTTGGTAGCCACCATCAACTTAGGCTTTTTGCCTGAATTAAGGTGCACAATGTCCAAAGAAGGACCAGAGTAAATTTTAGGATTTTACAACTAACAAGGCTAGGTTAATTAGGTGTTTTCAAAGAATAGGTACATCTTAAGCTCAGAAATTAGTGACTAGGGATATGTCATAGTTTTGGTTTGTCATTTTAGGCTAGTGAAATATTAAGAACAACGGCCTAAGATTGTTTCCTAATACAATTAATCTACAATCTAACTTAGAGTCATATGGCAAGTTCTGAACAAGAACAAAACACATAAATTTAGCAAACTAATATCACACTCACATGGCACTGCATACATTATCAACAAAAGACTCTCAGATCATGCTTTTTAACTCAAGTATCCACACTTATTTGAACAAACATTGTCACACGCTTAAACATGCATGGTTGCTCTCTAACTACTAATCAAAATTTTTTGTGGGTATCATTTTCCAAACAAAACACAAAAATATGTTGTATGCTATAAATATTAGTACTACATGCTACAAATACTATCTAGATATCCTAAACATACCAGTTCAATAGAAAATAATATCTACAAGGAAAAATAACACAGGCAAGAAAACCTCGAAATCAAACATTGGGGTAGTAATGGACCCAAGCTACTCAGACTTCAGTAAGGCCCTAAACTACCCACAACTCATTGAAAATGATGTGCATTGTCCCCAATGTACAAAATAATAGCAAACAAAAAAAAAAGAATAAGGGGTCAAAAACACATAAAGGGGCACCTAAGCGCCTGTATGTGGCTGAGTCTGTCTACCCTCCTCTTGCAGGGTAGTTTTCATAGCAATCATGCTCTGTACATATGCGCCAGTACCCCTTAGTTGCTCCACTTGTCGAGATTTCATACCTTCATCCCTTTTCTAGATGTCCTTAAAGGAATATAGAGCTCCTCTTACTCAGTCATCCTTGCCTAAAATTGTACAGCATCGGGATCAGTCCGGGTGGGGTCTGCTCCTATGGGAAGACTGAACATGCTCCTCAGGTGCAAAAAGATCTACCAGTGGCACCAAAGGAGCAGTTAATGGTAGTGCAACCGATACTGCCAACGCTGCCGTCATGTTGGCCCGGAGTTGCTGGATCTCCATCTACAAGGTCGTCAAGTATGATGGCTAGGTTGTACGTAGGCTCTGTTTTACCCTCTTCTCAAAGGCGCCACTATGAGCATCCACGGTAGAGATATGGTTCAAATTGTAGCAACTAAAAATGCCTGCATATGACCCTTTGAGTCTGAAATGGCTTGGCGGACGCATAGGCTAATCTGTTGAACAAGCTGAGTCAACAACGACTCAGCATGAGAAAACCTCTGTGCCAAGGCCTGTATAGATGCAGCAGTGGACACGTACACCATGCCCGCGCGAGTATCCTTAGGTGTCATGTCATGTGGTGCATGGACAGAACTAGCAAGCCCCCTCTCCTCATCTGCCTAAGGTTGCGAGGGCGTCTCCTTATTAGTATCAACTGTGGGGGTGGTAGTCTGTGAACCCTCAGGCGGTGGTGCAGGGGTGAACATCTTAGGCATAGGTGGAGGCTTTGCTGGACGGAATGCCACCGGGTTCTCTTCAGCCTTGATCATAAGGGATCTAATGTAAGTTGTGCCTTAATTAGCTGGTCCAGTTAGTGCAAACTCTCCACCATTGATTCTAGGCAGAGCTTGTATATCAAGCAAGGGAATGTGGTGGAAGTGGAGTCAACCCCTTCTCCATCGACCTGGAGGGAGGAACGAGGTCTTTATAAGGTCTAGCACTCATGTTATACTACCAAGTTTGATTATTCAGTCATTTTCTTTAAGTTGTGTGATTACTTCTTGTCACGACCCAAGCTAGGGCCTAGAAGTGACACAGCGCATGGGAAAGCCAAACGGACCCCAAGTAAGCCTCTTAACATATCAATACACATCCTTGGTCATAGAAGCAATAAAATACAACACCAATAGAGTAAAATAAGTATAACAGGACTAAGGGACAACTTCCATATCGTAAACATCAAGAGTCAAGAAAGAGTCAAAGCTTATAAGATTACACATGACATATCCAACAACACCTCTACTACATCGATAAAAGCGGGGGCCAAGACAAGCTACCGGGCTCACCCTCACATTAAACATATAAATAAAACAAGATAATCTTAAAACATAGCATGAGATCATAAACACCATCCCCTAAATGGAGGACTCACCAAAGAGCTTGAGAGAAGTCGTACTAGCCATGTTGAGGAGGAGGATCAAGTCGTGCACCGGTTCCTACATAGTGACATCATATAGGCATAGATTATTCATTTGTACATTTGAATGTACTAAGTATGTACGATGTAATTCAAGAATTGATAAGAAAATAATCAAAATGCGTAAGCATAGACAATGAGTAGCATCTAACAATATGGCATGAATGTGAGATGATATGTTGTGAATCATGTTTATATAGAACATAATACACATGCAAGAAGAGACCACTATCATATGGGTTGATCATCGCACCCTATCACCCTTGGTGATTGAGATACCAACCCCATCAATTGCTTGGTATATTGTCACACCCTACTTCCCTTGGTGACCGAGATACAAAACCCCCAACATGGTTATCAAGGTACAAACCCCTTGATATGATTGTCAAGGTACAAACCCCTACACATGGATCCTGGTGCGCAACCCCGGAGTAGGGTATGGTCATATTCCAACATTATATAGACGAAAACCATATAGATACATTCATTTCATCATTATATAGTCATTCAACTCACAACACATGCATTGGACCGTCAATTCCTCAAAAAATCATAATTCGGACATTTTATCAAACACTTGCGGGTGTGTGATGCTAGTGTAAAACCATGCATTTTAAGAGTGGAATCATGCTAGAAAATCCAAAGTAAAACCATCAGTAGGTACTTAGGAAAACCTTCAAGCAATATACATCAACACCCTTCAACAAACCTCAAAATAGATCTTAGATTCATAGCTCAAAACATGCTAAAACAACAATAATTTCATGAAACCCCCACATATTGTACAGTGAAATTCATAATAGATAAGACCCATGAGTAAATCAATTTTAAATCATGCAATTTTAGGTAAAAAAGAGCTTAAGTATCAAGAGTGAAAGGAACCCATGAAAGAAACCCACATACCTTGACTTTGAAAAATCCTTGAAGAAGATTGTAGATGGAGACTTGAAGTTTGAAGAGAACCTTAATATCCGAATAAGTTTTTTAGACTTGAAATTGGAGATGAAATATTTTCTAAGTGTTTGAGTGAGTTTTTGGAAATGTCTTGAATGATATGAGGTTGAAATAAGTCTATGTGTAAGCATTTTTACTCATGGGAACACATAGGCCCAAGACTCAAACGCCTTGGACAGAGATAGAAAAACTTGGTAAAACCTCTTTAGAATTCAATTTTTATAGAAAATGAAATTGAGCTTAGTTTGTTCGAAAATTTGGGTTAGGCCCATATCCCGCTAAATTTGACACCTTGAACAAGAATATGAAGTCGGCTTTTTGATATCACATATGAATTTTGAGATTTATGGAAATTACGATTCCAGGCACTTTCGAGGAATATTTTCGGGTAATATTTGGGGTCTTTTCAATATCTCCCCCTTGGGAACATTCGCCCTCGAATGTCAAATAAATGTATATGAGGGGCACAAACCCGAAAATGTCTGCCCACATAGAGATGCAATAATGTACTTAAACATCATTTCAAAAAACTCATCATAAGTGCTAACACATCATGAACTTGTCAATTTAAACATGAATGTATGCAATGACATGAGGGGTGAACTTAAGACTTGAGATCACATAAAGGACTTAGATCTATATTTTAGGCTTGAGTGGAGTAGAAAAGATAAGGGTATCACTTTTTCATATCTGCTTTGGCAACCCAAGTAGCATCTTCGACTTGTTGGTTCCTCCAAAGGACCTTAACGGAAGAAACTTCCTTGTTCCTCAACCTCTACACTTGCCTATCTAAAATCTCTACTAGAACCTCTTCATATGTTAAGTTGTCCTCAACTATCCCCATAACATCTAGAGGCACAATAGCATTAGGATAACCCACACACTTCCTCCATATAGATACATGAAAGATAGGATGAACTAATTCCATTCCTCCAGGCAAATCCAACTCATAAGCCACCTTACCCATCCTTCTCATCACCCTAAGGACCTACATATCTATGGCATAACTTGTCCTTATTACAAAAATAGACCACACCTTTCATGGGTGACACCTTCGAATAAACCCAATAACTAACCTTGAATTCAAGATCCTTTATCCTCATAATGACATAAGACTTTTAGTGACTTTGGGCTGTTTTCAACCTTCGTATAATCACCCTTACCTTCTCCATATCATCCATAACCAGATACAGACCCAATAGAGCCACCTCTCAAACATCAAACTACCCAATAGGTGATCTACAATGTCTACACTAGAGAGCCTCAAAAGGAGCCATACTGATACTTGAACAATAACTGTTGTTATATGCAAACTCAATCAATTGAAGATTATTATCCGAACTATCCTTAAGCTTCAATACACAAACCATAAGCATGCCTTCAAGTGTTTGGATAGTTCTCTTGGCTTTGCCATCCAGTTGAGGGTGAAAGGCTGTGGTAAGCTTTAAGTTGGTTCCAAGACTTCTTTGGAAAGACCTCCAAAAGTGTGAAGTAAATTGTGTACCATGATTCAATATGATGGATAAAGGAACCCCATGCAACCTCACCAAGTCATGAATGTACAACCTAGCATAATCTTTAGCCCCATATGTAGTGTTAATGAGTAGAAGATGAGCCGTTTTAGTCATCCTATCAACCACAATCCATATGTAATCAAAACCCTTTATAAACTTGGGGAACCCAACCACAAAATCCATATTAATGTCTTCCCACTTCCAAGTAGGAATCTCTATGTCTTCGGTTAGGCAACCCGACCTTTGATGTTCCGCTTTGACTTGTTGCCAACTATAGCAACCAGACACAAATTTGGCAATGTCCCTCTTCATGCCTCCCCACCAATACACCTCTCCCAAATCTCTATACATCTTAGAAAAATCGGGGTGAATAAACAAGAAGAACCATGAGCCCCATCAAGAATCTTTCCCTTCTAACTATCCAAACAAGGCATACAAACCCTACCTTGGTAACTAGGGAACCATCTCCCCCTTGGGATAAAACCTCAACCTTAACCTCTTTTACTAATGCCTTCAACTGTAACAAAGTTGGGTCAAGATCTTGCTTAGCTTTCACCTCCTCTACCAATGAAGATTTAGAAACATCATCATCAACAACACCCCCATTATGAACTTCTCCAAACCTAACCCCCAATCTAGCCAATAGATGGACCTCCTTAGCCACCTTTATGCGACAATCATCAGCATGAGCAAGGCTACCCATAGGCAGCCTATGCAAAGCATCCTCCATAACATTAGCCTTATCGGGATGATAATGCACATTCATATCATAGTCCTTAGGAAGTTCTAACCACTTTCTTTGCCTCTTGTTGAGATCCCTTTGAGTAAAGACATATTGGAGGTTGTTATGATCGGTGAAAACATCAACATGCACCCCATAAAAATAGTGACACCATATCTTTAATGGAAATACCACAAAGTCTAGCTCAAGATCATAGGTAGGATAGTTCTTTTAATACCCTTTGAGTTTCTTAGAAGCATAGGCTATGACCATATCATTGTGCATAAGAACACACCCCAACCAAACTCTAGAAACATGACAATATATGAGAAACCCCTCTAGCCCATCCAATAGTGACAATATACGAGCGGACACAAGCTTATGTTCAGAAGCTCTTTTCACACTCGTTGGTCCACACAAATTTAGCTTTCTTTTAGTTCAATTTTATCATGGGAGAAGCAACAGGAGAGAACCCATTCATAAATATCCAGTAGTAACCTGCTACGCCCAAGAAGCTCCTAATATCTGACGGGGTCAATGGTCTAGGCCAATTTCTAATCACATCCGACTTTCTAGGATCCACCTTAATACAATCCCCTGACACCAGATAACCTAGAAAGGCAAGTTCTTTCAACAAAAATTCGCACTTCTCATATTTAGCATACAATTTATCTTTCCTCAATCTTTGCAACACTATCCTTAAATGACCAATATGCTCCTCATCACTATATGAATAGATCGAAATATCGTAAGTGAATACAATAACAAACGAATCAAGGTAGGGTTTAAAAACCCTATTCATTAGGTCCATGAAGATGGCCAATACATAGGTTAGCCCAAATAACATAAAAACAAACTCATTATGCCCATACCTAGTCTGGAAGGCCGACTTAGGAATATCACTCTCCCTCACCTTCACTTGATGATAACCGGACCGAAGATCAATCTTAGAGAAGTGGCTAGCCCCTTGAAATTGGTCAAACAAATCATCAATCCTTGGAAGAGGATAGCTATTCTTGATTGTGACCCTATTAAGTTGTTGGTAGTCTATACACATTCTAAGAGACCCATCCTTCGTCTTCACAAACATCACTGGTGCACCCCAAGATGATTGGCTAGGGCTAATGAAACCCTTCTCCAACAAGTCCCTCAATTGTTGCTTCAAATCATTTAACTCCGCTGGGACCATATCATAACGGGGAATAGAAATGGGTTGAGTATCCGGGAGGAGATCTATACCAAAATCTATTTTCCATTAGGGAGGAACATCGGGAATGTCATTTGGAAAGATATCAAGAAACTCATTTACAAACAAAATCGACTCTAAGCGAAGGAATTTGTACTCCACATCCCTAACCGTCACAAGATGATTAAAACACCCCTTAGAGATCAAATTACGGGCTTTAATGCAGGAGAAGAACCTACCCTTGACCACCACATCTTGACTCTCCCACTTAAGGACAGGTTCATTTGGGAATTGGAATTTGACCCTCCGGGTTCTACAATCAGTAGAGGCATAGTATGCATCAAACCATTCCATCACAAGAATGACATCAAAATCACCCATATCCAACTCAACAAGATCTCAAGGCAATATTTTATATGAAATGCAAATAGGGCAATTTCTATAGACCTTTCTAGCAAGAATAGATGCACCAATATGAGTAGACAACTCATATGACTCACAATAATTTAGGCTCAAGATGGAATTGTTTGGCAACAAATGAGGTAACAAAAGTAAGAGTGGCACCTAGATAAATCAATACATAAACATCAAAATCCAAGATTTTCAACATACTGATAACAACGTCGGGCACCTCATCAACCCCTTGTATTCCATGCGAAGCATAAAAGCGGTTGCTCCTTGGGGCATCATCTTGTAGGCCATCTCTACCTAAAGGAATCACATTGGCACCCCGGCCTTGAGGATGAACATCCTTACCCTTTTTTTGATCACAAAGGCAATTAACCTTTTTTTGACCCAGTTCCCCACAACCATAGCACGTATTAATGTCTCCAAGCATGGGCCCTTATAACCCATACCACATCTTGGGCACATATCATTAGGAACCACAACACCAACACCTTGGTCCCTTAGGATGTCATTGGCAAATCCCTTATTAGAAGCATGAGATGACCCTTAGCCTTGGTAGAACCAGTCACCCCTTCGGCTTTGGAACTTTCCCTCAAACCGGGTCCTCTTGGCCTCATGACTCCTCCTCTTCCTTAACTTTTCCGCCTTCATTTGTTCGACATAGGTCATCAAATGGGACAAGTCCATGTCACTAATCAACATGGCAAACGGGTACTCCTTACTCACCAAGTCATAAACACCCATCACAAATTTGTTCATCCTAGACCTTAAGTCAGCCACCAAGTGTGCAATATATTCTAAAAGTTGGTTGAACATGAGGGATTACTCCCTTACACTCATATACCCTTGTCTCAAATTCATAAATTTCACCAATTTGGCTTCCCTAAGTACAAATGGGAAGAATCGATTTTGGAAAGCTGCCTTAAACTCCTCCCAGAGTGCCATATTATTGACTCCCTTCTCCTTTTTCCATTGATTATACCATATTTGTGCTACCCCTTTTAGTTGGTAGGCTTCCTACTCTGTCTTATCCTCCGACCACACACCCATGATAACCAAGATCTTGTAAACCTCATCAATGAACTCTTGAGGGTCATAACTCACCTTTGACCCATGGAATTCTAGGGGATTCATCCTCATGAAATCTCTCACCCGAGATGTTGGTTTAGCAGGTTGAGGGGCTTAGGTCCCTTGATTGGCTTTGTTAGCTACAACTTGTGTAATTAAAGTGAGAGCATCCCGAAGCTCTATATTAGCCGGTTGCTCCTTGAGTGTATGGGCTCTTATTCATCTCGTGTTAGGCATGATCTAGAATAGCAAAGGACAATCTTAGGGGGAAAACCTTCAGTCAACTTCTATAGCACGACATTGAGTATGAAGAAGGGAAATATTTCCTATACGCCTGATACCCTCTAGCTCATAGTTGTGTTGCAAAACACAACTATGAACAAGACCTTAATAGACGTAGTGTGTTAGACTCTGAGGATCTAACAACCTAGTGCTCTGATACAAAGTTTGTCACAACCCAGGCCTAGTGCCTAGACGTGACACGGGGTATGGGGAATCCAAAGGAACCTCAAGGAAGCCTCTTAACATATCATTACACATTCTTTGTTGCAATAGCAATAAAATAAAACAACAATAGAGAAAAATAGGGACAACAGGGCTAAGGGACAATGGGGCTAAGGGATAACTTCCATATTGTAAACATCAAGAGTCAAGAAAGAGTAAAAGTTCATAACATTATACATGACATACCCAACAACACCTTTACTATATAGATAAGAGCGGAGGCCATGAAAAGCTACCGGGCTCACCCTCATAGTCAACATATACATGAAAGAAGATAGTCTTAAAACATAGCAGGAAATCATAAACATCATCCCCAAAATGGATGTCTCCCCAAAGAGCTTGAGAGAAGTCGTACTAGCTGCGTGGACGAGGATGATGAAATGGGCACAAGTTCCAACATGGTGACATCATATAGGCATAGATTATGTGTTAGTACATTTGAATGTATTAAGTATGTTGGATGCAATGCAACAATAGATAAGAATATAATCGAAATGCTTAAGCATAGACAATGAGTACCATAAAACAATATGGCATGAATGTGAGATGTTATGTAGTGAATCATGCTTATATAGAACATAATACATGTGCAAGAATAGACAACTATCATATTGGTGGATCATTGCATCTAACCACCCTTGGTGATTGAGGTACCAACCGCATTAATTGGTCGGTAGATAGTCGCACCCTATCACCCTTAGTGACCGAGTTACAAACCCCTCAACATGGTCATCACGGTACAAACCCCCTTAAATTGTTGGTGAATCATCACACCCTTCCACTCTTGGTGACCGAGGCACCACCCTTAACATATATATCAAGGTACTAACCTCTCGATATGGTTATCAAGGTAGAAAGGCTCAAAATGATTACCCGGCGTACAATCCTCTATTAGGGCATGGTCACATTCCAACACTATATAGTAGAAAACCATATACATACGTTCACTTCATTATTAGATAGTCAATCAACTCATAAGACATACGTTAGACCTTCACTTCCTCAAGAAATCATAATCCACACATTTTATCAAACATTTGGCTAGTATGTGGTGCTAGTGTAAAACCATGCATTTCAAGAGTGAAATCATGATAGAAAATCTAAAGTTGTCACACCCCAAAGTCTGTTTAGGGCGGACTGGCACCCGTTGCCGATAAGGCTCGGGAGAACCAACTTATATCTAAGCGTTTTGCATACCTATTATAAGTGACATATATGTTTTCAATGATTCTAAGGAGATATAC